>JANSTP010184218.1:0-11889 GCA_025330745.1 Cladonema radiatum | reverse complement strand
TCACTTTATTAGAATTGATGTGGCCTAACGTTGCACTGCAGAACTTTTATTTACTTTATACAAAAAGATCTTTTATACATACAGTTTTATCAAAAAACTGACAGAGGAATTAATCTTGATTTTGTAATAAGGAGTACATACAAAGCCATCTTAAATTTACGAAATAGTAGATGGTTTTTTTTCTTCCTCTTCACCTGCAAAGTTATTTTAAATATCTTCTGCTTCTTTTCCAAGAGCACTGAACGTTCCGTTCTTTCAAAGAAATTTCAGGAAGTATAACATATTCACCATCTCCCTGCTACTATTTCAATACTTCTTTGTTTTGTTTGGTTCAACTTTTTGTGTGGAGTGGGCATACCCACAATTCGAAGTACAAATTTCAATGGCAGCAACAACTAAATACTGATTATTTGGTTGTGACATAAAACTCTCCATTCTTTCCTATCGGTAGATTTTTAATAATCTCTAGTTGCTTCACTTTATTCGAATTGATGTGGCCTATCGTTGCACTGCAGAACTTTTATTTACTTTATACAAAAAGATCTTTTATATATACAGTGTTATCAACAAACTGACAGAGGATTCAATCTTGATTTTGTAATAAGGAGTACATACAAAGCCATCTTAAATTTACGAAATAGTACATGGTTTTTTTTTCTTCGTCTTCACCTGCAAAGTTATCCTAAATATCTTCTGCTTCTTTTCCCAGAGCACTGAACGTTCCATTCTTTCAAACAAATTTGAGCAGGTATAACATATTCACCATCTCCCTGCTACTATTTCAATACTTTTTTGTTTTGTTTGGTTAAACTTTTTGTGTGGAGTCGGCATACCCACAATTCGAAGTACAAATTTCAATGGCAGCAACGACTAAATACTGTTTATTTGGTTGTGACATAGAACTCTCCATTCTTTCCTATCGGTAGATTTTTAATATTCTATAGTTGCTTCACTTTACTAGAATTGATGTGGCCTAACGTTGCACTGCAGAACTTTTGTTTACTTTATACAAAAAGATCTTTTACATATAAGGTTTTATCAATAAACTGACAGAAGAATCAATCTTGATTTTGTAAAAAGGAGTACATACAGTATACTTCGGCTATTCGAAGCTCCATGTAGGGAAAGGAATTTACTACAAATAACCAAAATTTCCAATAACTTAATATTAGTTTTTATGCACTAAATTTTCAACCTAGCAGGTTTTAGAGTTGGTTGTTGAAAATGTTGGCATATTAGGATACTACCATACTGTTTCAGTTTTATGAAATCCAAAAACAAACAAAACTTTTTAGCAGTTATCAACTAATCCAACAGTCAACTGACAGAGGCATAAAAAAATTATTTTATTGACAAGTTTGCGATTAAAGTTCGCAACATTGCATAATACATTTTTTGATGTAAAGTTTAGTTTTTTTTCGTGTGCGTATTTCATCAAATAGTGACCAGTGTTCTATTAATTCAGAACTTAGGTAGTGTTGCGTCACGGGGGTTGAAAAACGTCTTCAAATTGCTAAATTTTCAAATAACTGAAGTTCAAATAACTGAGGGAAATATACGTTGAATTGGGTTAAAAAATCTAGGGGGAAATAAAATCTCCTCGAACAACCCAAAATTTCAAATAAGTGCAGGTTGAAATAACTGGGAGTCTACTGTATTAAATGGCAGGCATGTCGTTCATCACTGTTCATCAATCGCAAATATGTAAAGGCTGAGGGAGCCTTGTGACCTATCAATAGAAAAACTTAGAAAAAACTAAAAAAAAGCCCTAAGAATTTAATAAAAACGTTCTTGGTTAACATTTTCTGCAACAATTTTGAAAGATTAATGTAGCAACTACTGTTTTTGAAAGCGGCCCCGATGTTCTGATTTTTTGTTTCCCCCATTTCAAAAACTTATAAAAAAATTTTGTGGAAATGCTATTATCTTTTGGTGATTTTGATTTTTCTAGACCCTAATAAAATTTTTCTAGAAAGTGACGTCAAGACTTGCTGAAACGGCAGTGATGTTCAGTCTTTACATTTGGAATAAGGAACTTTGTCATTATTATCTTGAAAAATGAAAAGAACACCCAACGAAAGATTATTTGCAACTTTCTAAATCTTCTATTGCCAACTTATGTATATTTTAATAGTCCATTGTCCAAAAATTATCTTTCTACACAAGTTTGTCAAGCGTCCTGTCATAATTATGAATTATTCTAAATCCTCTTTCATGGAGTTTATAAACTATACTGTTACTTTTTTTACTGCAAAACGTCCAATTTGAAGAACAATATTTGAATTGTGATTCAAACCGAAACAAGAGGAGTATAAGCGTTGCTTTCCCTCTTCTGTTATTAATATATTCTTTAATGCTCAATAATTCCTTTTCATAAGCGCTATCATATGTTGTCGTCATGGTACGTGGACACCTAACACTTCAGCAACGTTATTCATGATATGATGGATTTGTCAGAGAGATCACAACATGCTATCAACTGGTTGGTCACCTTGTTATACCAAGTAAATAATAAATTTATAATTTAGCCATTTTTTTCTAATATGATGAGTAGCAGTCAAAAATTAAATTTAGCTTTTTCTGAATCTAATTTCCAGAGTACTTATGTTGTTATAGTAAAAAAAAAAATACATAACAGACTATGTTTTAAAAAACGAAGTTGTCTCAACTTTTAATCATACAAAGCCATCTCAAATTTACGAAATAATAGATGATTTTTTTTCTTCGCCTGCATCTGCAAAGTTATCATAAATATCTTCTGCTTCTTTTCCCAGAGAACTGAACGTTCCGTTCTTTTAAACAAATTTGAGCAGGTATAACATATTCACCATCTCCTTGCTACTATTTCAATACTTTTTTGTTTTGTTTGGTTATTTTTGTGTGTGGAGTCGGCATACCCACAATTCGAAGTACAAATTTCAATGGCAGCAACGACTAAATACAGTTTATTTGGTTGTGACATGGAACTCTCCATTGTCTCCTTTCCATAGATTTTTAATATTCTATAGTTGTTTCACTTTTCTAGAATTGTTGTGGCCTACCATTGCACTGCGGAACTTTTATTGACTTTATACAAAAAGATCTTTTACATATACAGTTTTATCAAAACTAGTGACAGAGGAATAAGTCTCGATGTTATAATAAGGAACACATACCGGCAAATGGGGTGACTGTGGAAACCTGGGGTGACTTTGGACAAAAGCACTAAAATAATTTTAGAATGACTTTAACATAAAATAACCTTTGTAAGTCAACTTTTTTATGTAGTTTACTGATTAAAGAGAACAATAATCAATCTGTATTCAAAATTTAACGTGTAAACAGCAATAGTGCCATAAATATTTGGTGTTTTATGAGCATGTTGGAGATAGAAATGATGAAGATATGATGAACAGAGTTTTCTGCATATTTTTGAGATAATAATGGCGTGTCGAATGTAAATTTTGGAAGAATATGAATACAATGGTATAAATTTGAAAAACGATTTCCCGAGCATTTTCTTGTTCCAATTAATCAGAACGAGTAGTAAACTTAATTTTCAATATCTGTAGGTTCGCTCCAAAGGCCTCATAGTTTGTCTTGTATAGCTTCGTCAAATTTTCGAAAAAAAATGAATTTTAGTTTTTTGTTTGTCAGTGGTCGCAAAGAAGCACTAGTTGTTCTACGATTTTGTGGAATGAATGATCAAAATGGATTTTAAGTAGAAAAAATAACAACAAGAACTGATTGGTTAATCCTAAGATACGTGATATTCCCAAACTTCAGCCAAAGTTCTTAAAGTGTGTAGTTATGGTAAATATACCGTTAAATATTGAAAATATCCATTTCTATTTCGATAAATATGAATATATCCTTCCACAAAAAGATTCATAGTATCTAAAAATACAATAAATTAATTGTAAATTGTTTTTCTATAACTTGTCCAGATGACTTGGGACAACTTTAATGGCTTTTAAAGTCTAACAAACAAAATATTATCTGACTAAAATAGCATGTACCGAATGGTTTCTATACACTTGTTACTCGCTACAGTTTCCCTAACATCAATCGATGCGAATCACGAGTTTTTTCAAAATAAAAGAAAAAATGTCCGAAGTCAGCCCGTACGCAGTTTACAGTATACTCCGGCTATTCGCAGCTCCATGGAAGGACAGGAATTTACTACGAATAACCAAAATTTCGAATAACTGAATATTAGTTTTTGTGGACCAATTTTTTAACCTAGCAGGTTTTAGAGTTGGTTGTTGAAAATGTTGGCATATTAGGATACTACCATACTGTTTCAGTTATATCAAATGCAAAAATAAACAAAACTTATAAGCAGTTATCAACTAATCCAACAATCAACTGATGACGGCTTAAAAAAAGTTATTTTATTCACAGGTTTGTGATTTAAGTTCACAACATTGCCTATTGCATTTATTGTTGTAAAGTTTAGTTTATTTTCCGTGTGCGTATTTCATCAAATAGTGACCAGTGTTTGGTCCATTCCATTCCCTTCCTTGTTTAAAATTTTCATTTTTGCTTCAAATTTCGAAGAACTTAGGTAGTGTTGGGTCACGGGGGTTCAAAAACGGCTTCGAATAGCTGAATTTTCGAATAACCGAAGTTCAAATAACTGAGGGAAATTTACTTTGAATTGGGTTAAAAAATCTAGGGGGAAATAAAATCTCTTCAAACGATCCAAAATTTTGAATAAGTGCAGGTTCGAATAACTTGGAGTCTACTGTATTAAATGGCAGGCATGTCCTTCATCACTGTTTCAATAGCAAATATGTAAAAGCTGAGGGACCCTTGTGACCTATCAATAGAAAAACTTAGAAAAAACTAAAAAAAGCCCTAAGGATTTAACAAAAATATTCTTGGTTAGCATTTTCTGCAACAATTTTGAAAGATTAAAGCGGCAATGTCAAGCAAGCCGCAAGTGAGTTACCGCTGAATGAATTTTCTTCTGAGAGTGTAATAAAATGTTACGTTATATTATCTGTTTACGCTCGCTTGACATTGTCGCTTTAACGTAACAACTACTGCTTTTGAAAGCAGCCCCAATCTTATGATTTTTTGTTTGCCCCATTTTGAAAACATATAAAAAAATTTGTGGAAATGCTATTATCTTTTGGTGATTTAAAATTTTCAAATTGGGAATTGACCCAATGATCAAAAATCGCAAATAAATAGGAAAGTCCAGGCCGTAGAAAGCAAATTTCTTTTAAATATAATTTATGAATTAATTTCTAATGGTTTCATTGCGGCTTATAGACTAAATAAACCCGTTATTGACGTTTTTTGAAATTTAATTTAAAAAATATTGGAAAAAAAGTCCTAAACTTACCCTAACCTTCTTGAGCGTAGAATTTTATTTGTTTTCAAACAGAAAAAAAAGAACCAAAAGAACATTTCGAAAATCATGAATTTGAAAATTTGACAGGATTAGTGACCAAGTCCGCAACATCTAGTATTGAAAGTGCTAACGATAACGAGGACCAGTCAAATCTTAATAACACTAATAACTCCACTCCACTGAGTCCTGTTGTGATAAAAAACTTCATTTCAAGTATTTATTTATTACAAAGAATTTAAGCCCTTGAAGCACGTGTCCGAGAACATCAGAGCTGCAAAGTCACTTCAGAGCTGTAAAGTCATAAATGATAAAGTTACTGGTATTCTGAGAGAACAACTTGATGATGTGCAGCAATATTCACGTAGGTACTGCCTGGTTGTAGATGAAGTCAATACTGTCGAAATTGATGCTTATGGTGATGACTATGGACACAACGAAAGAGATGAAACGCATATGTTCAATCAGCTAACTAAAAATATCATGGGTGTTACTCCCTCCTTGCCAGACGAAAATTAGGTGGAAGATGAAATTGATAAGTTTCACAGGATGGGTAACAAGGATGATGAGTTAGAAGCACCACAACAACCGATAATCGTTAAATTTCATTTTCATTCGATGAAAGAAATAGTTTCCAAAAGTGGTAACAAATCAGCAAAAAGAACATCAAGATTCGCCCATCCCTTACACCAAGTTGCTCTAAAGCTCTTACATGTGCAGTTGATAAATCCGGAAATGTAGAGGAAATTGGCTTTGCTTTCGAAGATGTTCATGGCAATCGTGAATTATAAACTAGTGAATTATAAATAAAAGGTTTTTTATAAGGTAGCTACAAGCGATTAATATTCCTTGTAGTGGTGAGAATTTGATTTATTATATGTTGCTTTTATTGTGTAAGTCTCATTCTAATACTTTGTAATAAATTATTCAGCACATACTCTTTTGATCTAACAAATTCAAACATATTTTAAGAAATGAGCAGGCAAAAAGTGATAGCGTCAGATTTTTGTGTTTTAATCTGCGGAAGGTTTTTGAGGTCACATTTTTGTATATTTGCCTATTCTCATTTTGACAATATTCATATTCTTATAGCCACCACTCGAATAATATCTTGAAATAGGGAAATTTGTTATAGGGATTTACATAGTTTAGTTATACTCTTATCTTGGTTGTTATATGTTTTTATATAACTCAAATAAAATCTAATGCTTGTAGCCTTCCCTTATTGAATATGTCAGAAAAATATCAACTACAAACAACAAGCAAAACCATGTGATATTTGCAAGCACTGGGTGAGCACAAAATTTAGTAAAATCACTGATACACAATATGAACGAATCAGAATTGAACCTAGCTGGTACTGCATTAAATGTAGAAATTTAAGTAATTCAGACCTCTGCCAAAGACCATGGTGACAGTCCTAATAGATATTCAAAAACTTTTCGCCTATCCATCGACCTTACTAGTCCCAGCGAAGCAATTTTCCCAAAATGGTCTTTTCTGGCTTGTATTGGAACAACTTTAGATTTTACATTGCACTTTTTAACTTTTTTGATGTTCCTGAATGTACTCAACTTCATCTTCTTAATAGGATCAAAAAATGACGCTGATTTATTTTCATCCAATCGAGCGGCTATATATTGGTCTATCGCTTCTTTACCTTTTTCTCGAGCTTTCGATATATCCTCTGATACTTTATCAGTTGCAAGGACTCCTGTCGATATTGAGAGCAGAGGTTGAGGACTCAATGGATCAATAAATACATCATTAATGGTGTTTAAGATACTTTGCACATTATCTACGTCCGCTTTAACTCGTGATGGATTGAGCTCATGATGCTGATATCCCTTGGTATTTTAATTTAGGTGCTTGTGGAAGCATGTTCGAAGTGCTGCTCTATGTGTAGCATTTACTTCCCAATACTTAACAACATTGGAAAAAGAATGTAAGTACAATAAGGGTATTACAGTTTGGAAAAAAACTTTAGAACAGGAAAAGGGCATTCATATTGTTGTCTACCATTGTCACCATACACTAACTATGGAACTAACCTGATAAATAGTGGACATCTCTGTTGCTGAAGCATTAATGTACTCAAGCTAACCAATGCTTGACTTCAGAACTGGCGTTTTATTGTACATGACAATCATATATTCTCTGTCGAAGAATCCCAGCAAAGACCAAAAAAGGTATCGCTTGTTTGCATTGTCCAATAAAAACTTCCCTTCATCATTTTCTTGAAAATTCATCACAGATGGTCCAATTCGCTGAATTCCAATTATTCAACATTCTCTGAATGTTGATAACTATATTTTTGTAACTGAGTAAGAGCAGTATAGGAACGTCTACTTCTTGTCTTTTTAGGTGATGATGGATCTTGATATTTATCAGTGTCACCAAACGATCCTTGAATGATCAAGTTAATCACCTTATGCGTTGTGCCAAAGCGTAAATAAAGTTTTTGTTTTCAAAAATGTCTGACGTAGTGTTTTTATGGATTGCTTTTTCTGTCGATGTTATCTGCAACATATATTACAAATCGTTCTTTATGAGAATTCATTGGCAATATAATTTCACTTGTAATTGATTTATAATTTCATTTCACATTTAAATTGTTCTTTGTAGAACTAGTTCTTTTGCAAATATTTTGCCATAATATCGATGAGTTCTTGAAACTTTAGAATTTTTGGGTTGTTTAAAGAAGTATCATAACAAGTTTTAATTACTAAATGAAAAGCTTCTTATTCAATTTCCTTGTAGGATGATACTTCCTTTGACTGTTTTTTCGGGCGAGTATAATTTGTAGAACAAGAAGGATGATATTTTGCTTCAGCAGCTCTCACGTCATAAACGGATATTATTGATAGCATACGAAAAACATTTTTGTCTTTAGCAAATTTCTCAAATGTTATCATTGCTGGCAGTTCACATTTCCCGAGTAGCTCTTGCATGCTTTTCACATATTTAGTACTTGTATTGCAAATGATATATGTGTTAGGCAACAAACCTGAGGAATGACGAATGGAGGATTTGGCTCTCTGATGAATTCGAGGAACTTCTAGTAACTGTCTGATTTGTTATAAACGCGTCCGATTGCTCTATTACTACATCAAGATTTTCCAAATATTCCTGCCTTTGTGGATGTTCCCTCTCTGATTTTGCTTTTATCCTCTGCAATGAATTTTTCATAGTCTATAGCTGATAACATTGTCTGTGTTAATACAGGGTGTTTCAAAAAAATGTATAGACAGTAAAAATAACTCTGAACGTAGTATTTAATGAGAATTTGAAATTTCCTTCTAATTTGTCTTTGCACTTTAACTGCATTTTCACACTATCAGTAGTATTTTAGAATAAATTTTCTTTATTCGAAGTTAAGCTTACTGCGATTCTTATCTTAACCCTATAAGACCTAGGCTTTTTTCAGGTTCAAAAACTCTGGGAGGAGGGAGAGAGTGCGGACTCCGCTCCCCTGATTTCTCAGGAACTACCTAGGATTAGGTGATGAAACTTTATAAAGTAATGGACAAACCTATTCTGAACAACTTGGTACCAAATTGACGTCATGGCGACGTGATGACGTCATCGTTTTTTACCAATATGTAGTCATAAATTGGCGATTTCGAGATCAAACTTTGAGCAGTAGTAAAAACTGAATCATAAAAGCTTTTTTAATGCAGCTTTCACCATTTTGCCATTAAGGCAAAGCACTTTCAGATCATAAGAAGAATGAAGATATGAAATTTGGGCCCGAAATTCCCATTTGGCTCAAAAATGACGCAAAAAATGACTTACTCGGCCCTCATTCGGGCGTTGCCATTGCAACAAACAAAAGGCATGGTGGCCAAATTTTTTTTAAATTTGACGTATTTAACTCAGAAATTCCATTTTTCCTCAAATCAGTCCAAAAGAATGATACACTTGGTGGCTTATGAATTACGAGATTTTCTGGAATTTGTGAGGCGTTATTAACGTTATCTTATCCAACTCTCAGTTTTTTTCTTACAGTCTTATAGATTGATGTTATCCCACTGTTTGTGTTGCTTGCAAGGGAATTCAAATAAATTACAGTCAAGTCTGTCTACAGCCGACGCTGTTAAAAGATGACAAACCTCTAGAAACTCTTGAAACAAAACGAATTTCAGTCAAATTCTCATAGGAAACTCTCTATAAAGCGAGCAATTGTAAAGCAGACGGTACTAAAGGCATGACAGTTCTTTTTTGGCACCAAATGAACATTTCCTCTAAAAGACCCGGGTATAATGCAGACACTAAGAATCTTTTTTTAATTTCCCTCTTTTTTATCTACTATGTTTTCTTTTCAATGATTTTTCACCCCGATTGACGGTTGTTTCCTCAACCTTAATAAGCTCAGAAGCAACGGATATATGCTAACTATATCTGGAACCTTGGTTGACAAATCAGGGTCAAACATAGCAACAGAAAAAAACATGGTTCAAAGAATTTTGGAGACCTTCATTAATGATGGACTAAAGGTCGTATTTAGGAGTAACTGCGACTTTAAAATTGAGGAGGCTAAGTATTAGTGGTTAAGAAGGCCTCTCTATTGCTGACAAGTTATAGTACAGTTATAGTTCTCTGGCTAAATAAGCCTCTTCGAAATAACTTTTTAAAGAATTGTCTGCACCATAGCAAAAGGATGAAAAACCTGAATGTGTTATTAAATTTTTTCGAAAAAGCTATAATGCTTCTAGCACAAAAGAAAATAAAGTAAGGTGATGTGTAAGAACAATATGCATTGCAGAAGCCTCAGGCCCCATGATAGGTAAGTTGAGTTGATAAATGCATTAATCAAATAATTAAACTTTTGTCCATTTTTTCAGAGAGTTTTTCTAGATTTTTTTTTCTCTTTCATTTAAGCCCCGGCCCCAGGAAAATTACCCCGGTTGCCCCCCTCTCGACGGCCCTGCTTTGCATGCAATGGTTTAACAAAGAATTTTTTCATGTAGGAGACCCATAAGATATTTCAAAATTGAAGAACTAGTGCAATCTTGTCAATTCCCACTTTTAGTACAGTTTGAAAGGCAATACTAAGCAGAGATAGATTAGGATTTGTATGAATATCTGTACAGTATGCTCCCGATAAGTGGAAACTCCATGGTACCAAATAATAAAGTTCCACTTTCTAAGGTTCCTTCACCCAATACCCTCGATAAGTGAAACCTCATCGAAACGGTGAACACAGACATCCACTTATCAAAATTTCATCCTAATTTTTTATGAATTTCTTTTCAAACATTTTCCTTTGATGACAGCATTTCTGCCATCTCCGAATATTTTCGCTGACGTTTATTGATAGAAATAGAATATTGCAAGAGCATATTCAAAAAAAAGCCTTTAAATATTGGGAAATGTTGCAATAATGTGAAAGAATACGGTTTATTTTATCTTAATGACAGTTCCACTCATTGGACTAAATAAGAGATCTTTCTTAAAGCAGAACCAAGGAGCCGAGAAAGTTTCTTCAACTTAACGAAAATTCCACTTATCCAGTGTTGTAACACTTTTTATCCTATTTCAAACTCACTCTGGAGTAACTTAACTTATGCCAAATCTTTTGTGTTTAGACTTCCAAGGTGGGTGGGCATTAATATTATAAAAACTGTATATCTCTAGAGGAAAAAATTTTCTCCGGAAATGAATTTCGTGGTTACCAGTTTTTTTTTTAGTTCGCAAGTGAATTTAATTTCACATCAAAATGACTTAACAAACTCTTATTTGGCAAAATTTACATTTTTCAATAATTTTATGTCACATTTGCTTAATTTTGCAGGAATTTAATCGGCAGAATTTATCAAATTTCCCACAAAAATTTATCCCTTAAGGTATGTCGAAGTCTTTATGGTGTCAGTTATTATGCTAGTGATGTTATTATATCTTGGTCTCCTCTTCCTATGAAAAGACACGTTTTTGAGATTTTTATGATGTCATCACTTTGAATCATGACTAGACAAGAGCAACTACTTTGAGTGAGTTTCACTTGCTGCTTCTGATGTAAAGACATTCGTTAAAAAAATACCAAGTTAATCTCAAGATATAGGCCTAAATCGAAAAAACTGATTTTATGCCTTTTTGACGTGCTTTAGAAGGCATATAGGAGTTAACACAACTAAAAACCCTATTTAAATAGTTTTCCAATACTAGACGTTTTCTGGAAAGTTTTGTTAAGAAAATACCAAAGGAATTAAATAAATAGCAAAAAAAGCTCAAGAATCTCATATTTTTGGCATTTTTGATGACGTCATCATTTGGCCACATGTCTTTTTGGGGTAAAATGTTTTCATTTTTTGAATTTTTACATGGAACTCTGTATTTGTGGTAAGTTTAATTGAATTTGGTTCAGAATTGGGCATTTAAACTTGGGGCAGAAGTTCAGTATATCCACATTCTGAAACTATATGGCAAATGGAAAAGGCATGGTAGGAATCGAGTTAAAATCAAGATTTCCACAACTTGGGGATGATTGGGGTTTTAGTATGTTAAAATACACATGTCAAAGAATGTTTACTGAAATTTTTAGCTTTATATAT
>JANSTP010184107.1:0-11890 GCA_025330745.1 Cladonema radiatum | reverse complement strand
ACAATAAAAAATTGCATAAGAACAAGTCATTCCTTTTATTTTATTCCGTTTTGTTTAAAAAGAACAATCATAAAAAACATTACCTTTTAATAATAGAAAAGGCATTAAAATTAACGACTTGAACTGGAACAAATAATAATTCTATACTAAATAACAGTAAAAACGATTTTGATATTGTTGAAAAGAGAGAAGAGCTAGATAACATTATTAGAAATGTGCCTGGTATCGAGTTCTTTTTTTCTTGCATAAGTGGCACAAAGTCAAAAAGTGGGAAAATAATCAATTCTATTCGTCCGGCTATTGCTTACTTTGTTTCATGCAAAAGAAGTGCTAATTCTGTAGAGCACACGGTATTTAAGCACATCCATGACAGCAATCTAGATGCAAATGTTACCAAAATAACATCTAAAGGAAAGCAGACAGACCAAGTATTGCAAGGATTAAAGCTAGTTGTCAAGGTTGGTATTTTCAGCAAACAGCTATGCTTTAATTTTATTTTCAACTAGTTATTCTTTGCCTGTTTTCAAGTTTATTAATTCGGCTAAATAACAATCTAATATATTTCTCGTAATTGTAGGACTAAAAACCATGTATATGCAAAAAATCTCATTGCAAAATGTGTAGATGACACAGATAGTGTTCTAACTTGTAAACTCGTTGCTCTTGAAGAAAGTCTATTTGATTCGTATCAAAATGCTTGTATCAATTTGAAAAGCGATGGCATGGTTCTGAGTGTCATTGAGAACAATGCTTTCAGATTGCAGGCAGTCCAAACTGTTGCTGGGACAGGTAACATTGTATATCTTAGTTTTGTTTATTCATTTATTTATCGATTTCTGTGCTAATCATTTCCAATGTTTTTTAAATTTATTTATTTGGTAATTTTCCTTGTTTTAGGTATTGGCAAAGCCATTATGATTGTTTCCAACGTTATGAAGAAATTGGGGCACTCTTTGTATTGGGAAGAAGTTTTCAAGAAAGCTGAAAAAGGTTTTCAATTACTAGCTTTGCTTCACTTTGTTTTTATATACCGTATAAAAAATGCGTAAAGAAATCTATATTAGGGTCATTTTTATTTTTTTATAGCCCAATTTGCATTTGAACGACTTTGCAAAGTAGATGAATATATGCACATGTTAATAAAGAATGAGCATCTACAAGATGTTCTTATTACTCATCTGCAACAACTTATCAAGCTGTTTAGTGACAAAAATTGCAAGGTATACTGTTTAGAAGGCCTGTCAATTAGTTATATTTACTATTAAATTCATTTTGTTGACATTCAATTTTAAAATTTTTTAAGCAAATGGTAACCAGACTAGCAAGTATTGCTATCAGTCTCAATCTATGGGTTGATATCACCCTATAAATTGTAGATCCATCCGAAAATGCTAGTAACTGGAAATAGGATTTCTGAAAAAGAAGGCTCTATACGGTAGGATGGTAGGATGGACATTTCGGATAGGTCTATAGTAAAATATTCAATGATTAGAACTATTGCAGTGATTATATCCATCTTTAAATAGCAATAGATGGTAATAAGAGGGAAGAATTTGCCTTAGGTTACAGGTAGGATGGTAGGATGGCCAAAGAACGATGAAAGATGAATTTACTTCAGTAGGTTATGTTATGTAAGAATACCTTATTTTAAAAATTCATTTAACTTCTTACAATATTGGCCATCCTATCATCCTACAAATAGGAAAAAAGGATTATTTTACCATCCTGCTGCCATCCATTACCAGTAAGAAATATCTCCAGTCTTACCTTACACATTGATTGACAAATTTTGAGAACTTGATGAAGGGCATTCATATAGCCATCTTAAAATGGCAATAAATGGCAATAAGATGGAAGAATTTGCCTTAGGATAAAGGTAGGATGGTAGGATGGCCAAAAAACGATTAAAGATGAATTTAATTCAGTAGGTTATCTCATGTTGGAATACCTTATTTTAAAAATTCATTTAACTTCTGACAATATTGGCCATCCTACTATCCTACAAATGGGAATGGGTTTATTTTACAATCCTGGTGCCGTCCATTAGCAGTTAGAAATACCGGCAGTCTTATCTCACTCATTGATTGACAAATTTTAAGAACTTGATGAAGGGCATTCATATGGCCTTCTTTAAATATCAATATATGGCAATAAGATGGTAGAATTTGCCTTAGGTTAAAGGTAGGATGTTAGGATGGCCAAAAAATGATGAAAGATGAATTCAATTCAATAGGTTATCTAATGTAAAGGTACCCCATTCTAAAAACTCATTTAACTTCTTACAATATTGGCCAACATACAATCCTACAAATGAGAATGGGTATACTTCACCATCCTGGTGCCATCCAATACCAGTTAGAAATACCTCCAGTCTTACCTTAGTCATTGATTGACAAATTTTGAGAACATGATGAAAGGCATTCATATAGCCATCTGAAAATGACAATAAATGGCAATAAGTTGGTAGAAATTGCCTTAGGTTAAAGGTGGGATGGTAGGATGGCCAAAAAACGATGAAAGATGAATTTAATTCAGTAGGTTATCTCATGTTGGAATACCTTATTTTAAAAATTCATTTAATTTCTGACAATATTGGCCATCCTACTATCCTACAAATGGGAATGGGTTTATTTTACAATCCTGGTGCCGTCCATTAGCAATTAGAAATACCTGCAGTCTTACCTTACTCATTGATTGACAAATTTTGAGAAGTTGATGAAGGGCACTCCTATAACAATCTTAATATGGCAATAGATGACACCAAGATGGTAGAATTTGCCTTAGGTTAAAGGTAGGGTGGTAGGATGGCCAAAACAACGATGAAAGATGAATTTAATTCAGTGAGTTATCTTATTTAAAAATCTTCATTCTAAAATTTCATTTAACTTCTTACAATATTGACCAACGTACCATCCTAAAAATGGGAATGGGTTTATTTCACCATCCTGGTGCAATCCATTACCAGGTAGAAATACCTCCAGTCTTACCTTACTCATTGATTGACAAATTTTGAGAACTTGATGAAGAGCATTCATATAGCCATCTTTAATTGGTAATAGATTGCAATAAGATGGTAGAATTTGCCTTAGGTTAAAGGTATGATGGTAGGATGGCCAAAAAACCATGAAAGATGAATTTATTTCAGTAGGTTATCTTATGTAAAGATACCTCATTCTAAAAATTCATTTAACTTCTTACAATAATGACCATCCTACCAGCCTTCGCAATAGAATGGCTTTATTATTCCATCCAGTTGCCATCCACTACCATTTAGGAATATCTCCAATCTTCATTTATTGATTGATTGATATTACTCAATGACATGACTTTCTACAGCATTGGCCATCCTACAATCCTTTGCATAAGAATGGGTCTATTTCCCCATCCTGTTGCCACCCACTACCGTTTTGGAATATCTCGAGTCTTCATTTATTAATTGATTGATATTACTCAATAACACGACTCTTTCAAAATTTGTCATCTTACCATCCTTTGCATAAGAATGGGTTTGTTTCACCTCTCTGTTACCATCCACTACCATTTAGGTATTTCTCGAATCTTGATTTATTGATTGATAGATATTTTTCAATAACATAACTTCCTACAATATGGGCCATCCTACCATCATTCCCATAAGTACGGGTTTATTTTCCCATCTTGTTGCCATCAATTACCAGTTAAGATTACCTTGAATCTGACTTTGTTTACTGATTGATATCATTCGATACCATGATATTTGCCATCCATATAGCCATCCTAGAGTGGAAATAGGTGACAACAAGCTGGCAAAATTTGTCCTGTAACAAGAGAGGGATTGTAGGATGAAGAGAGGATAAAGAAATACTAAATTTTTTCAGCAACTTGTCTTAAACAGATTTCTTATACTGGAGTTTAATATAATGGCCTGCAATATTGGCCATCCTACCATCCTTTGCTTCGAAATAGGTCTATTTTTCAATCCTAGTGCCATGCATTGCCAGTTAGTCTCCCTGTTAGTTTTATTGTGTGACTTAATACATTAAAGTTTAGTCACAGTCCATGTTTATTGTAAGCTTTTTAAAGACCTCAGTTTGCAGCTAGAATTGATTTGTTCCGTATTCATTGTTCTTATCATGAATAAATTGTTTTTCAGGTTATTGACCAATTGGTATTTGAATATGACTTAATTGAAGTAAGAAACGGAAAGTGCCTCAAGCTCTCATCAAGGTCATTCATCGATACTCCATTAAAAGGATCTGATTTTGGTGTTTTATCCCCCCGGCCATTTTGTGATTTTGTAATCAAGAATAAGAGTGGTGGTTACTTTGAGTACAGCGTCAAGAACAGTTTCCCTTATAAATCAGTGCGCATTTGTTTTTTGAACAAATTTTGCCAGTGCCTTCTTTTCGGACAACTACCACACACAACAAAGAAACTTGTGATTTTTGGAAGTTCGAATTCAGGCACGTCATCGTGGTCGAGGCTGTTTAGAGGAGTTCTCACAAAGTCGAAAATTGTGTCACCAACAAAAGAGAAAATGTTTGGTTTATCCTGTGTTAATGATGACACTGAACTGATCATAATGGACGAATGGTGTGAGGACACAATGACAGTCAACAACTTTAAAAAGGTTCTTCAAGGTGGAAGCATTGTCAGGTCCGTAAAAAATAAAGATCCAGAAGAAGCCACCAATAATGCTGGTATCTTTTTAGCTTGCAACAACATGCCTGATTTTAAAAATGAGGCAGAAAATAAATCCAGCCGTATATCGGTATTTCAAACAAAAAAGTTGCGTAAAATCGAATGTGATGCCCCTCGGTGGATAGAGGATAATGCCATGCGGTGTTTAGCATGGATAGTCAACGAAATCAACCAAAATGTCGAATTCTTTTCCCTAGAAGAGCGTTACTATGAAAAAAGAAACAACTGATATATTTAATGTTAAAGTAACTAGTTCTTTGGTCCATTAACAATTAGACAGGCTTATGAAGTTGACGGCAACCGATTTGCATGAAATTAGTGTAGATATTCAATAAACTGAAGCCACTATTGAAGAAATGGCCTCTGGTTGTACCACAGCTGTTATAAGTGATCCAGAAACAACATCAGTTTGTCAGACCAATAAAGAGATGGACAGTGATACCTGCTCAGGTATCATTTTAGAGCTATTACATGTTTTCTGTCTATCAAAGTATCTTAAACAAAATTGGCAGAATAAGACAGTATTTGATTTTTCCATTTTTATTAGATTGTTTAGATATTGACGTGACAAGTCGAACTGAAAGCGAAATTGGTTCAGGTGACGAGTCCTATCGCCAGAGAAAAGTGTTTCGAAAGAAAGATATAAATAATAAGTCGTATAACAGACAGGTGAAAAGTTTGTTGTTGAACGATATGGGGGTTCCTGAAAAAGTATGTTCTGGACACTACTTAACATATATACATCGCTTTGATAAGAAAAATCAACCTGAAATGTGTACCAAAGCAAATCCTCTATTAGATGCCTGGATGTGTGTTGCAGGTATATAGTAATTTTTTGGTTATTTGAACATAGGAATGTATCATTCTGCTTGGATTTTTAAAGTCTGCCTTTTCTTTGGGTTTGCTTGGATTGTTTGAAGTTGATCTTATTCCTCTGTGGACGTTTTAATAGAGTCTATGTATATAGTACACGGTTTTTAATATTTAAAATTGTTATTTGCTGTATTGTTACATGAATAGGAAGAAAGCGAGAAGTATTCGACAGCAAATTATTTATTCAGACATACCCATAACTTACCTTCACACTTTTTTCTGAAGGATTTAGGCCATCTGCAATTGAAAACAGATAAAAAATGTTGCCACTAAGAACGGCAATGTCAGCCCACTTAATATCTTTTCTGGTAGTGTAAGTATGTATTTAGGCTGAAATGAGGCTAAATTTGAGGGTGACTGGTGAGCTTGACGCAATTGCTCCCACCTTCAGACATTTTCTCTGAACAATATAGGTCATATGCAGTTGAAAACAAGTAAAAAATGTTGCCACTAAGAAACGCCAATATCATCCCACTTAACATCTTTTCAGGTGGTTTAAGTGTGAATATAGGCAGAAATGTGGCTAAATTTGAGTGTGATTTGTGAGCTTGGCGGCATTGCTCCCAGCTTGAGACTTTTTTCTGAACGATTTAAGCCATATCTAATTTTAAAAAATGGAAAATGCTGCCACCAAGACACGCCAATATCAGCCCACTTATCATCTTTTCAGGTAGTGTAAGTGTGTATTTTGGCTCAAATGTAGCTAAATTCGAGTGTGACTGTTGAGGTTGGCGCATTTCTTCTCACCGTGAGACTTTTTTCTGAACGATTTATGCCATATGCAATTGAGAAAAATTATAAAAATGTGGCCACTAGGAAACGCCAATATCAGCCCACTTAACATCTTTTCAGGTAGTGTAGGTGTGTCTTTAGGCTGAAATGTGGCCTAATTTGAGTGTGACTGGTGAGCTTGGCACAATTGCTCCTACCTTGAAACGTTTTTTTTGAACGATTTTAGCCATTTGCAGTTGAAAACAGATAAAAAATGTTGCGACTTAGAAATGCCAATGTCCGCTCACATAACATCTTTTCAGGTAGTTTAAGTGTCTATTTAGGCTAAAGGTTTGCTAAATTTGAGGGTGATTGGTGATCTTGGCGCAATTGCTCCCACCTTGAGACATTGTTTCTGAACGATTTAAGCCATATGCAGTTGAAAACAAATAAAAAATGTTGCTACCAAGAAACGCCATTATGAGCCCACTTAACATCTTTTCAGGTTGTGTAAGTGTGTATATAGGGAGAAATGTGGCTAAATTTGAGAGTGACTGTTGAGGTTGACGCAATTGTTCTCACCGCGAGACTTTTTTTCTGAACGATTTATGCCATGTGCAGTTGAGAAAAAATAAAAAATGTTGCCACTAGGAAACGCCAATATCAGCCCACTTAACATATATTCAGGTAGTCTAGGTGTGTCTTTAGGCTGAAATGTAGCCTAATTTGAGTGTGACTGGTGAGCTTGGCGCAATTGCTCCTACCTTGAAACTGTTTTTTCTGAACGATTTAAGCCATTTGCAGTTGAAAACAGATAAATAAAGTTGCCACTAATAAACGCCAATGTCAGCCCACTTAACATCTTTTCAGGTTTTGTAAGTGTGTATTTAGGCTGAAATAAGGCTAAATTTGAGTGTGACTGGTGGGCTCGGCGCAATTGCTCCCACCTTGAGACTTTTTTTCTGAACGATTTAAGCCTTGTGTAGTTGAAAATAAATGAAAAATGCTACCACTAAGACCTGCCATTATCAACCCACTTAACCTCTTTTCATGAAGTGTAAGTGTGTATTTAGGCTGAAATGAGCCTAAAATTGAGTGCGACTTGGGAGGTTTTCGCAATTGTTCCCACTTTGAGACTTTTTTCTCAACGATTTTGGCCATATGCAGTTGAAAGCAAATAAAAAATGTTGCCTCTAAGAAACGCCAATATCAGCCCACTTAACATCTTTTCAAGTAGTATAAGTGTGTATTTAGGCTGAAATGTGGCCTATTTTCAGTGTGACTGGTGAGCTTGGCGCAATTGCTCCCACCTGGACACTTTTTTTCAGAACGATTTAGGCCATATGGAATTGAAAAGAGATAAAAAATGTTGCCAATAAAAAACACCCAACATCAGCCCACCTAACATCTATTCAGGTAGTGTAAGTGTGTATTCAGGCTGAAATGTGGCTAAATTTGAGTGTGACTGGTGAGCTTGACGCAATTCCTGCCACTTTAAGACTCTTTTTTTGAACGATCTCTGTCATATGCAGTTGAAAACTAATAAAATATCTTGCTACTAAAAAACGCATATATCAGCCAACTTAACATCTTTTCAAGTAATGTAAGAGTGTATTTTGGCTGAAATGTGGCTAAATTTGGGTGTGACTGGTAAGCTTGGCGGAATTTCTCCCACTTTGAGACTCTTTTTCTGAACTATTTAAGTCATATACAGTTGAAAACCAATAAAAAATGTGGCCACTAAGAAACAGCAATATCATCCCACTTAACATCTTTTTAGGTAGTGTAAGTGTGTATTTAGGTTGAAATGTGGCTAAATTTGGGTGTGACTGGTTAGCTTGGCGCAATTCCTCCCACTTCGAGACTCTTTTTCTGAACTATTTAGGTCATATACAGTTGAAAACCAATAAAAAATGTGGCCACTAAGAAACGCCAATATCATCCCACTTAACATCTTTTTAGGTAGTGTAAGTGTGTATTTAGGTTGAAATGTGGCTAAATTTGGGTGTGACTGGTTAGCTTGGCGCAATTCCTCCCACTTCGAGACTCTTTTTCTGAACTATTTAGGTCATATACAGTTGAAAACCAATAAAAAATGTGGCCACTAAGAAACGCCAATATCATCCCACTTAACATCTTTTTAGGTAGTGTAAGTGTGTATTTATGCTGAAATGTGGCTAAATTTGAGTGTGACTGGTGAGCTTGGTACAATTGCTCCCATCTTGTGACTTTTAATCTGAACGATCTATGTCATATGCAGTTGAAAACTAATAAAATATCTTGCCACTAAAAAAACGCCAATATCAGCCCACTTAACATCTTTTCAAGTAGTGAATGTGTGTATTTAGGCTGAAATGTGGCTAAATTTGAAAGTGACTGGTGGGCTTAGCGTAATTGCTCCCACCTTGACACTTTTGTTCTGTACGATCTATGTCATATGCTGTTGAAACCTTATAAAATATCTTGCCACTAAATAACGCCAATATCAGCCCACTTAACATCTTTACAAGTAGTGTAAGTGTGTATTTAGGCTGAAATGTGGCTAAATTTGAGTGTGACTGGTGGGCTTGGCGCAATTGCTCCCACTTTTACACTTTTTTTCTGAACGTTTTAGGTCATATGCAGTTGAAAACAAATAGAAAATGTTGCCACTAAGAAACGCCAATATCAGTCCACTTAACATCTTTTCTGGTAGTGTAAGTGTGTATTTAGGTTGAGATGTGGCTAAATTTAAGTGTGACTGGTGAGTTTAGCGCAATTTCTCCCACCTTGAAACTCTTTTCCTGAACGATTTATATCAAATGCAGTTGAAAACAAATAAAAAATGTTGCTACTAAGAACCGCCAATATCAGCCCACTTAACATCTTTTCAGGTAGTATAAGTATGTATTTATGCCGAATTGTGGCTGAATTTGAGTGTCACTGGTGAGCTTGTGTTATACTGCATCTCCCTTCTTCTTAGTGAGTGTGTGTTTCATTTGTTATTATTTGATTTTTAATAAAATTTTAAAGTATTTTTTTGAAGTAATGTCGGGCCACAAAGTTGGGCCGCCAGTGGCCCACTTTACTTTAGTGAGGCGGCTGGCCCCATCTGTCATAAAGACTGCTAAATATATTTTTCCTGTCCAGTACCTTTTCTAGACTGGAATTAGCTGTGATAATCGTACCATTTTTTTTTTTTTATGGCTGAAAAACTCTCAAAAATATGCTAAAATATGCATGTTTATATCCCTTTTTTGAGATACTTTGAATTTTTTAAAGAAAACTGATGTTTAAACCATATGCTGATGTTTTGAGGCACTAAAAATGAAATCTTTTTTTATAATGGTACTTTATTAAAAGAAAATTGCTTTAATCATGATGTTTCTTGAAATATACTAACTTTGTAGATAATAGTAATGGAATTTGATTTTGTGAAAGAAAATTAGGGAGAAAAATTTTCTTTGCCTGTGCTGCAAATGCAAGATTGCAGATTCAGATGCAGACTGGCCAGGTTAATAATCTATAATCTATAGGCAGGTGGTAAACAGCCTTATATTTTTGAGGGCATTTATTTTGAGGTTTCAATAGAATATTTTGCTTCCTCCAAAATGTTTCTAATTGAAGAAAGTTATGTGAAAAGGAATTTTCGCAGGATTTATTTTTGACAACGGCAGGCTGTTCGGATATTTCACTAAATTAATTTCGGCAAATCAGCGGATTCGTTTTGCAACATTAGAATATTTTGCGTAACCAATTTTCGTAAATTATTAGTCTTTATTGGACTATTGTGTGGAATCATTGTCCATTATTAGAAAATTTCGCGGAAACAATTTTGTGAATCTGTCTTAATTGAAATATCTTAAGTGTACAAATTTTCGAAAGTTCAAAAAATTTGCACTTTGCAAGGTTTTTCGAAAATTTCAGAAGGATTTATCTTTGCGGATTTAGTGTTGTAAGATTATGCTGATGATTTATTTGCGCCAAACAGACAATGACGGTATTACGCTAGTCAAAAGTATCTAAAATATTCAAAATGAGGTTCTTTGTATTTGCAACATCCATCCACAATAGGAATATTTCAAGATAGTTTTTATTTTTGCAAATTTACAATTTTTGAAAATTTTGCGATATTTTTTTTTTGCAAATCCACTGTTTGGAAATATTTTGCACGGAGTAAATTTTGAAAATATGGTCAATATGCGAATATGAACTTCGCCAAAATTTCTCCTCCTGAAAATTTGTACACTTAGTATTTCACGGAATCAATTTTTGGGAATCTGTCTTTATTGGAATATTTTGCAGAATCATTTTTTGTGAGTCCGCCTTTGTTGAAAAATTTTGCGGAATTAATTTTTGTCAATTGGTCTTTATTAGAATATTTTGCTGAAACAGTTTTGTGAATCGGTTATATATAATTGAAGTATTTCGCAGAATCAAGTTTTGGGAATCGGTCTTTATTGGAATATTTTGCGGAATAACTTTTTGTGAATTGGTCTTTGTTGAAAAATTTGCGGAATCAATTTTTGTCAATTGGTCTTTATTAGAATATTTTGCTGAAACAATTTTGTGAATTGGTTATGTATAATTGAAATATTTCGCAGAATCAATTTTCAGGAATCGGTCTTTTTAGGAATATTTTGCAGAACAGTCTTTTGTGACTCGGTCTCTGCTGGAATATTTCGCAGAATCCAATTGTGAATTGGCCTTTATGGGAATATCTTGTGAAACTAATATTCACAAATTAGACTTTTTTAGAATATTTCACGAAACTAATTTTTACAAATCCAATCAGACATTATTGGAATTCACGGAATCAATCTTTGCGATTCGGTCTTTATAGGAATATTTCATGGAACTATTTTACTTTGCGAATGGCATATGGTATAAAGTCAGAAAAAAATAAGTTCCACAAAAAATTTTTTTCCGAAAATTTCTTCCGCCAATTTATGTGATTAAGTTTCAGCGTGTGCAACATAATTCTGATTTGCTGCAAAAGTGCAACATAATTCTGATTTGCTGCAAAAAAGGGTGTTCATAATTGACACTTTTACAAGGATAAGTTAATATTTTTGAGAAGGCATTTTAAACTTTCAAATGTTTAAGTAATAGATTTATTTTTACTGCTCAAGAACAAAAATAAATTTGTATATAAAAAAATAATATGTTTGATCAGCTCAAATCTTGGTCAGCAATATTCTATTTAGTCTTTTTGATGAGCAGAAAAACTCTTTCTATTCCATTAATCAATTTATATACTACTTATTATACTTTCTGAACTGATGTAAATATAGGTAAAAAAAGGTTTTTGTGCAGAAAGTACAGAGTCTCGCAGTAGGAATAAAGGAAACTCATCGATTCTTGCCACATATTTTTCAACATGCAACTTTCTACTGTGTTTTTGTTTTATCAATCAAATTTCAAAAAGTATCAACTATTTTTACACAAGACAAGAATATGGCAAATGCAAAATCACCCAAAGGAGTATTAAATACTAAAGAAAAATATATTTTTTTAAGTAGCTAACCATGAAAATAATAAAGAAAACTGTGTTCATTCAGTTCAGATTGTTGAGAAAAAGTTCAAAGCAGCTGGCTAACGTATTTTAAAACTGGAGCCAAAGTAGAAAATTTAAGGTCCTGATATC
>JANSTP010183996.1:0-11890 GCA_025330745.1 Cladonema radiatum | reverse complement strand
TCTTGAAAAAGAAGAGCAAGCTAGGCTAGAGTCTCTAAAGACATATGATTGAGAGCTTAAACATTTTGTCTGCAAAGAAGAATTTATGATGCTTCATTTATCAGTCAAAGTAACTGAGGCATAACTTGCTGCAGAATCTATACATCCAAAAAGTTTTTCAATGTCTCTATGCTCCACTTATATTATTTACAGTTAGACTGTTAGAGAGCTGGATACAAAGATTACAGCATTAGATATGAAATACATGTAGGCTGAGTCTCAGGGATATTTGTGGATTCAATCTAAATTTATCAGAAACTTATCTTGTGCCATTAATTGAATCAAAATATGTCAATTAACAATTCTTTTTGTGGAAACAAACATTTTTTAAGGTTGGAGTTTTATCCATGCGGAAATTTACTGTAGTGTTTGCATGAAAAACTAGAGGCAAATTTAAACCAAGAACCAAGAGATTCATACCCTGTTCACCATGTCTCAAAATTTTATTTTGGTTTTGTTTTATAATTCAATGACAACATACATGCTGATTAATCATGATGTTGATTTTCAAATAGATTTTGTATTAAAAAAACTTTACACCTAGGGTGTTTTTTCGGCAGCGTCATGTGGGATAACAATAAACGTTTGAGGAAGGTTTTAATTGATTTGGCTCTCATTACTTGTTTTCTGTCAAGAATGCTTTTGGAAGGTAAAATAAACATATATAAACAGCAGATTCACTGGTGTATACAACTTTTAAAAGTAATCACTACCTTTTGGAACTAAAATTTTGAATAACCTGCTTTTATTATCAAAATTTTGCCTGTGCTGCACAAAGATGTTTGTCGTTAGGAGGTCCTTGTTAGGGACTACTAAAGATTCTGATAAAATTTAGAGCCAAAAATGTAACCAGTGATTGATGTGTAATAGGACTTTCAATACTCAAATCTGTTCCAACTTTCATATTAAAAATTAACTATTTAGAACAGCAGATCACAATGGCTATCAAACTAGTTGCATAATAACTATCTGCTCACAGTAGCAATACTTTTAGATATTTTGTATAGGACTTGCTGCAATAACTATTTAAATATTCAGATCAATATATACAAATTATGAGAGATCAAAACACATGGAATATGAGCACATCATTCAAGTTTTTATATAAGGGGCAGATTTATAAATACGTCAAGAGATTTTGTGCAGCCAGAAAGAATGAGTGAATTTCAAAACAGATAACACTCATCGCAATCTCTAGCTTGCATCAAGTAGAGAACTTTCAGATTCATCAGTCGTTGTGATTGGAAGGCAACAAAAATTCAGACTTGCGATGGGAAGAAATGCGAGAAAAATTTCAAAATACAAATCTGTGGCTGAATTCATTTTGTGAACTTCACTTTTTTTGTGGAATAGACAAAATTTAAATATATTTTAATTCAACCCTGAGCAGGGCCTCCTCCTGATTTCATTTTTCGCTTTTGAGTCTGCATTTTGTTGGTTTTCAGTTCAAATCAAATTAGAATGATGTCTTAATCGTCAATAATATGAATTTTAAGAATATTCTTTATATAATTTTTTTATTTTATGTCAAATATCGGTCAATTTTGAGTAGATAATGGTTGGTTCAACATACAAAATTTAATGCGCTCATAACAACAACTCAAGAAGGCTGTTCCATCATTGCCATTTGCCATGAACGAGCATGAATCAAATATTTCAGGGAAAAAAATTATAAATATTCATAAAACTGTGATGAAAACATTTAAAAAGCTTGTCAGATACAAATCAGTTAAATTGTTTAAGTTGGTGAAACTTATACATGGAAAAAAAGTCAAGTGGTCCTAACTCTGGACAAAATACCATCCTAAAAAAAATTCGTGCCGCACTAAACTAAGAGATGACTCACTAAAATAACTTACTGCAATTGAAAGGGGATGCCTTAAAGTTTCTAAAAATATATATATTATTAAGCAATGACCATTAGGTTTTTCATTCTAGGCTTTCCTTTACATGCCTTTCAGTATGTCTTACAAAAACGCAAAAGCTAAACATTTGCTGAAGATTTTCCTGAATTTTCTAAAATTCAGGACTTTTCTCCATGTAACAGCTGCATGAAAATGACCAATCAACATTCAGGATTTCCTGGGATTCCACATCCATCAATACAAATCAGTGGATAATGATTAAATCCTCATTGTCTTGGCTTTCTTTAATGGCTGCAAGGTCAAATTTTGAAATTTCAAGCTTGCCGCCTCCGCTCAGTGAAGAAAAAATTCCATTACAAGCCCTGTACCTCGGTCCCAGGCTTTTTACACGGAGTTCTCACTCCACGTAAGTATATTACCTCTTTGATGGTATGATGCATAAGAGTGAGACAATAAATGAGTAATCATCAACATAAAATAAGACATTCGTTAAATTACAAGAAAATAAATTTAATATTTTTGCTTTTCGATGAGTTGATAATTAGTCTACAATAGCACATTTTCTGGATAAAATTGTGTTAGCATGTTTTATCTCAAGATTGCATTTGCATGTACTATTGTTTTAATATTTCTTTCTTTTGAATTGATTTCATCAACATAATACCTTCATCAACAATTGACCAGACAAACTGTTAAACCTAGTGACTTGTTGTTCTTGATTTTCACTGAATTTTATCAAAGTGAGATTAACACATTTTTTTTATATTTTTAATTATCCTGTATAGGTACCTTTTGCATAAAAGAGAATTTTTTTGGATGAACCAGTAATTGGTTTTTTGAGTGAACAGAATTTTTGAACCATTTTTTTTTGTGTGTGTTCTCAAAATAGTAATGTGATAAAGCAACCAGCAATTGAACCATTGAAAATATCTTGAATTGTATTGTAACTGGAAATGCCCCTGCTGAACTCAGATTATTGTTTTGTCCTATTTTCAAACAGTGAATTGTAAATTCAATACTATTGGATTCATTGCAATCAGTTTTTATTGGTAGTCTTTTCCATGAATAATTTTTTTTTTTTTTTTTTTTTTTCATCTTACGCTCCACCTTGCGCACAGTATCTCCTTCTACCGGGAATATTTGAAAATATGCTGAAAATGTTTTGGCATAGGCTTTTCAGTAGATGTTGGAAATTAGTTTTTCTTCTCACAATGTCTTCTATCCATCACACTTTCCTGAATTCCTTCATCTGTAGTTTTTCTCTAAAATTTGACTTCTGAGGCAAATAATAACCTCCTTTCGAATGCAGATGAGATTTTAAATCTTGTTAGTTGTTTGTTTATAATGTATCATCAGTGGAATAACTCAACTTTTTTTTGCCAAAGTTTTTTGGTTATATATTTCATATCTAAATATCTTCAAATATCTAACCAGCAAAGTTTTCACCTCTTGTAAAGTGTTTATTTCTGGAATATCTGTTTTGTAGATGACTTCATAAATCTAAGCAACAAAGTTTTAACCACTTGTCTTTATTTTTTATTTTCATCAGGGGCCGGTTTCTCAAAAAAGATAATCTTAATCCTTAAATTTGATCCGCAGATATAATATTAGGGATTATCTTTTGGATTAGCTAATCTTTAATCCTTAATCAGTTTCTCAAACAATGGATTAGCTAATCTTAATTTTAATTGGCTGTTCAGTAAATTATGTGTTCAACATACTTAATTTTCGAGTGTGTGACATTCGAACAAATTTTCTCAAAATATTTTCCTAAGCAAAAGATTATGTTTTTGGTGAAGTTGCATTAATGGAGAAGGTGCAAAGGAAACCAAGGGAAATTTCTTTCTGAACAAAGTATCTTTTCTCACTGACTTCATCACGGAACACCACAATGTCTGGTTTGGAGAACTCAATTGTACCTTCACCAAGCAGATGAAGGATGATTTGTGGCAAGAATTGGCTAACGGATTAACTTCACTTGGTGTCACTAGCAGGAGGATCGAAGAAGTATAGGCAAAGTGGAAAAACCTAAAGGCAAAATCGAAAGACAGCTTTCAAGCAGCAAAAAAGTACAGGATGGAGGCTGGTGGTGGACCACCTATGAATATTACTGCTGTGGAGAGTAAGATACATAAAATGTTCTCACAACATCTGTTGTTCAGTGGTACCACTGGTGGGTTTTCATGATTAATGACAACAGAATTGCCACAGGTCTCGTCTGATACAAGTGGCAATGCTCAAGTTTGTCCAGAAACTGGCCAACCCAGCTACCCCAAAAGAAAAATACCCCTTGCTGCTGCTCAGGAAGACGATTTGCAGAAGAAGAAGATCAAGTTAATGGATCACGAGCTCCAATTCAAGAAGAAACAACTGGAGTATCAAGAGCTTAAAAGCTCAAGGAGATTCAGCTACTGGATCTAAAGCTTCAAGAAAGTAAATACTGGGAATTTCAGTGATGGGTCGTGCAACACAACGGCTATTTTCATAGCCGCACACTTCCAAAAAACATTGATTTTTCTGATTGCTTTACATTACATTTGTAGTTTAGTGGCTACTTGCTAATGTAGTTGTTTGCCTTAGTCAAGATTTTGAGAACTTAAGTAGGTTTTTCAGAGACTTTTATTTAATACCCTACCCCATATGCCTGTACTAGGACATATAATAAAATTAATTAGAAATGCTAGACATGTTGTAAAAAAAAGGTGGGACAGAGAGGACTTAAGTGACACATTATGTTGCTATTTAAGTAGTTGTTATGTTAAGTATTAAGGCGTTGAAAAGCACGATGATTCTTTTCTTCATTGCGCTTCAAAAAAATGTGTTAACAATGTGGTCACGAATTGCTGAACCTAGAAGTTGTTGTAGATCAGCAGGGGTTAGTAAATGCTCATCGTTTTCAATATCTTCTCCATCGGAAGGTGGATCGTTTAGCATGATTGCAATGTTGCGACTGCACTATTACACACTTATGCTCTCTCAGGACTAGTGTGCATTACTCCCCGAAAGATTGGAAACTGTCTTTTCAATAATCTTAATGACCTTTTCAAGCTTTTTGTAGCTCTTGTTCTTCGATGCACACTGTTGAATGCCCTTTGACTAGCAGTGATGGGGTTGGAAAATGGTGTCATCAACCACTGTTTTAACAGGTATCCACTATCTCCCAAAATAATTTCTTCATCCAAGGTAGTCAACCTCTCTCCGAACACCTCGTTGATATTTGAATGATAGAGAATGAAAGAATTGTGTGTGCGACCTGGCCACCTTGCCTCTTCATCAACAAACTGTAAGTTGTGATTGCAGATGTGCATTAATACTATGATGGTTTTTCCTATTGACCTACTCGGCTTCATCTTGGGATGGTGTCATGATCTTAAAATGGATACCATCAATGCAACCAATTACAGCCGGCATTCTACCAATTTTGTAAAAGCCTTTCTTTATATCCTCAGTATCATCAATGTCTGGCAATCGAATAAAACGATATTTTTTGACACAAAGAGCTTGGCAGAAACTTTTCACTGTTTTTCAGGTTGTAGACTTTTAGACTCCGAGAACATCTCCAACAACTTGATGGAAACTGTTAGAGACTAAAATTCGAAGCCCTGTCTGAACTTGCAACAAAACTGACAGCACACAATTTCTTTCAGTTGGTCTTACAAGATCGTCACTAACTAAATCGATAATGTGTTGTACATTTTCCTGATTGAAGCGGTAGCATTTTCGGATTTCCATGTTGGTATACGTGTCTAGTAGCTAGTTGGGTTTTTGCCAGGACTGCTGAGAGCATGTTTGGACTGGGAAGGTGGATTCATTAAAAAGAATATTGTCCATGATTCTTGCTAATGAAAAGTAAAAAATCTTTACTATTTACATTTATCTTTATTATTAACATTTTGCAAGTAGCCCAAAATGTTACATACATTGTGAGGTGCTCACAAGCTTCTGGAATTTTCAATGCAATCATATACTTCAATGAACAAAAATATGTTGAACAAAATTCATTAAATTTCCAAGAGAAGAAAATTGAGCGGTAACCAAATATACAGCTGTCTATGGTTTATTTTGTTATGATTTTTATTTCGTTTTTTCCCAGGAACCAAAAAAACATAAAAGAATAATTGTTATTGAATGTTTACTGCTAAGGCTAAAAGTTTTATTTAATGGAAGAGCAAGCCTCATCGCATTCATTCTACATTTTTCTAAGGAAAAACTAGATTTTTGGTTTGGTGCTCAAGAAATTATTTTTAAACTTTATTAAATATCCCACAAAGGCGTGTGTTGATGTAATTATAATTTCTTACAGTAATTATTCTCGAGTTGTAAATTAGTGTATGAATTGTGTTTTATTACCTATAGGAGTTGCCTATAATAGGCTGTTTTGTAGGCGTATTACAAAAGTCAAGCGTATGAACGCACAGAGCAGAAGCTTTTGAATTAAGAAACTCTACTTGCGTTCGTTTTGAAGTTTCATACCTATGTAGCGTACTTGCTGATGAATTTCTCGTTTTTCTTTGTCTTGTATTCTGTAGCTGCTTTTTTGGGGCATTTGCACACTTGTTTTGAGTAAGTATTTTTCTTTATGTTTGTTTATCGTCGTCTTGTTCACATTGTTGTTCCTTTATTTCTATGTATTTTTGTTTTATTGTAGCGGTTGTTTATGTCAAGAGCGTTTAAGTTTACATAACAACCAGTTCATCAAATCCCCTCTCAAGTTGCCAGTTACAGCGTAGGATTATAGAATAAAGGCAAGGTATTGCTCCTGTAAACCTAGCTGAAAGACCAATAGACACTAGGTCAGCAACATTTAGCCCAGCTGATACTACACCAAATGGTGTAGAAAACGAAGGCACCTCATTATTTTTTGTAAAATACATTTTTTTTACGGGATTTAAGTTTGTCCTTATGCTTACTAACAATATTCACTCTGTACACTTAGTGACAAATATTTAGCTAGTTTAATGTCAACTACCATAAAAATCTATAAATACATACTAAGTTAAGCTACTGTCCCTTGGAGCAAAAAACCTTTTGATGTGGTTTCCACCAAACATCTTATTGGAAAAGCTTTAACATATAGTGCAGGCTTTGGAAAAATTGTCAACCAAAGAATAGTTGTTTTGGGAAAAGAGCCTAAAATTGGGTTTTCCACTGGTCGAAAAAGTGGTTACTATTGCAATTATTGGGATAGATGCAAGAAAATATCAATAAAACAGAGGTTTGTGGTGTAATTTGCCCTCCTCTTCTCCTAAAAAAGGGTCAATATGAAATGTTCTCTGAGTTCATAAAAAATCGGTTATGAAGGAATAAAATGAATATTTGCTTGTGAAAGTAAACTCTCAAACACTGTTGCCTCTGAACATAATTCACTGATTATTTATTTAGGAAATGCTCATCTCTATTCAGACCAAAGCGGAAAAATCACAATCCTCCAATCAGTATGTTTCTTCCCTTTCCAATTTTTTTGATTCTGGATAAGTTTAGTTGATAACTTTCGACTGTACTAACTGCTTTTTATTTACTTAGAAGCAGATTAAGGTTTATGCTGGATGTTTTGAATGCACTGAAGAACAACAACCTTAGAAAGATTCCACAGCATAATCCTGATTTAATCAATAACATGAAAAAGTTAGAAAAGTCTTTGAAATATGGGAAAGGTATGTTTATTTGCTGATATTTAAAAAAAAAAGCTCATGAAATTTGTCTTTCAGACATTTATCTTGTTCTTATTTTCCTTATTTAGGAAATTTGAACTCTGGAGTCCAGCTCAAAGTTACCATGCAAGATTTTTTGTCAGTGAAGGAAAAAGGTTTGTGAGAGAAATAAATTTAATATATAAAATAATTATCTTATACCTGAGGAGAAATAGTCTTATCAGTGCGTTTTTCTACATGACAGGACGTTGGTGGATGGTCGGATCTGCATGGTCTGGTCACGGGCCTGGTAATAATAAAAAAAATCAGGAAAAAACTTTGACTACCAGTGAAGTAATGGAGGAATCAGACAAGCTTAACGAAATCGCCAAGAGACAGTATATGAATACCAATCTACAAAAAAATATATTTCACGCGATAATGTCAAGTCAAGTATTTGTGCTAGTCATTTTTTTTTATTTTGTGCTATTTCTTTGAAATTGTGTTATTTGATATTGTGAATTTAGGATTACACTGATGCTTTTGAGCGCCTCTTGAAACTTAATCTCAAGGTGAAGCAAAAACGTGAAACGATGCGCATTTTGTTGCAATGTTGTTTACAGGTACCTTTTTATATTTTATTATGGTTTTTTCTAAAATGTTTTTAAAAATTTCCGTAGAAAAGTTTTTCTTATATTCATGTACCGTAATGCTTCGAATAGATGCCTGGGGTGTTTGTTAAATTTTTTGATTTTTTGAAGGGGCGTTTATTGAATATTTTTAAATTTTACAATGTCTCTATTTGTTAACAACGTAATACCCAGGCAAAAAAGAACAAAAATAATTGTAGTTTTCATATAATTGCCCCTCTTAGTAATTACTTTTCGAATAAACGCCCCTTTTAGGGGGGGCGATTGTTCGAGGGGGCGTCTTTTAGAGAGGGCGTTTATTGCAAAAAAAAATTTTTAGAAAGGGCGTTTATTTGAGGGGAGTGTTTAATAGAAGGGGGGCTTTTATTCGAAGCATTACGGTAAAATTTTTCTCGGATTTCTAATTTATATGTAATATGCTTAGAGTTGGAATGCTAGTGCTAAGGTGCAACATTTATGTAAGCTCGTTGGTTTAAGATAGTGTCTGCAATATTATTTGTATTTTGGATTTTTCATTCTCATTTAAGTGCTTTAAAAAATATGAAAACTAGTTTTTATTTCTTTTAATTTTTTTATTACTTAATCCGATTTTTCCTCCAAAGTTATTAATATTTGAAATGACTCATCACTAAATTTGCGATGTCATCAAAAGTTTTTGCTAGTATTAAAATTCTTGTAACTAAAAAAATGATTTTTTTTTTGTTATAAAATTTTTCACGTTTGTAGTATTCCATTGAAAGGAATCGTTTTCATAAAAATTTCTGAAAAAACAATTTTGGGGTCCTAGGTCAAAATCAGACTTTCACGATTTTTGAGGATTTCAAAAGAATTTTTTTATTCTTTGGCTTTTTTTGTTATACTGTGACCTAAATACTAAAACCATTTGCATCTAACTGCAATTTAATTTGCTTATGTATTTTAGGGCGTGTGGCCCAAAAACTGAAAGGACCCGAGGCTAGTGGACCAAAATAGATTTTTGAAAAAATGAGACAAAAATCTAATATTTTCAAAGTATGCATCTTTTTGAAAGGTTTTCTTTACAAAACATTGTCTATTCAGAAATTATGATGATCTTAATATTTAAACATTTCTCAAGGCACTTGATAACATCACAAGTTCAAGAATAAAATAAGGGTATTTATTTCCCATTTTCGATAATTTGTCAAAAAATTAAATTGCAATAGCTTTTGATTGGGATGTCTGATTGAGATAAATAAAAACCAGTGTTTATAAACTTTGCTTCAAAGTCCGTCAAAATTGTCCAAAACATGTCCTGAACTCAAAATAAGGAAAGAAACATTTCTTCAAAGTCCATTAGAAAATATGTCCGCCTGCTTGCCTTGTTGACCATCTACCGCCTTACCCTACTTACTACAAACTCAGTCAAAACCTGATTAACCACCCTTAACCAAAACAAGGCTCGCAGCATAACAGGTTAAGAAGTTTTGCATGTCATATATATTGTTTCGACGTGTTTATGGAAACAAGGCTGAAAAAAATTATAATGATTGCAGACAGTTTCAAATAACAAGTTTTCTAATATTATTTTTACCTGCAAAACTAAACTAGAAATTCTATTGTGAAGACAAAAACATGCACGTTGGGTGATTTTCCTTGATATGAATGCCTTAATGGTTTATATGTTAAACTTGTATAGTGTTTTATGTCTTACTTTTAAAAGCCTAGAAAAATCATGTGCTAAAGTGTTTTATCATCTTGCTATCTTAAAACCACCAAATAAGTACATTTTACGGAATGAAGGAATGCTTTATGAGCTTAAGTGTACTGTAATTCAAAGTCTAGTCTATTTGGCATTGATTGTGTTGCCCCACTTTAATAGTTTATTCTCGCTTCTCTCTAGGCAAAGAATCTTTCTCAGCATTTCAAATAAAAATAAAGAAACATATCTTATTGCTAGAAAATAACTGTCAATTTTTTTTAATATCTGTCGCTTTTGAGTTTTTGACTTGGCAGTGGTTGAGTGAATAATTAGTTTCTATATTGGGTCCTTATGGAATAGTTAAAAGTACTGAAAATAGGGAAATGAAATGAAATATAGTTTTGGGATAAAAGAGATAGATATAATAACTAGTTTTATTATTTTTGTAGATGCCAGTTTATATTACGAGGTTATTTTAAGCTCTTTGTAAGTCAACTTTCATTGCTAAGTCTGACTTCTTTCCAGTCAATTGCGAAAATTTAATGTTTTTTATGATAAGAAAAGCTAAGTTTTGCGAAATCTTATCCAAGTTATTCTAAATGTAAATAATATGATTCAAGTAACTTATTTTACTAACAATTTTTCGTGAAAATAGCATGTGAGAACCGAAACAATGGTAATATCTTGTTCAGTAGATGGCTTTCAAAATAGGCAGCAAGATAAATCAAAATCAACAGATGACCCAGACAATCGAATTTCCTTCCACAGGTATTCCTCAAAAAACTTATTTACTAATGGACCCTTATTACAAATCACAGATTTCTCAATTCCAGCCCTTACCGTGGGGAATTGGTAATTAGGCCAATTTATTATCTGAGTATCTACCTAGCTACAGCAAGCTATCTATTCTATACTAGCTGCATGCAGCATCGCACAATGTTGAAGTGTTGTAATGGCCTACTGATGCAGTCCCACATTGTTGAGCGATCTTATATCTGTATCAAGGCTCTAAAATCTCAAACACATGTTTTGGACTACTGGTCTTGTTGTCAAGTATTTTTATCTATAAAAGTTACAGTACTTATAAAATCCTAGATTGCTGCGATGTTAACAGGATTAAATAATGGATATCCTTTCTGAAAAAATCATCATACGACGCTGAAGCATTGTATCCCTCTAGCACTGATTAAGCAAAAGACCACTACCCAATCCCTTGCTGACAATGTGCTATCTATTATTTTGAAAAATGTGAGAAAAAATGTAAAAGAAAGGCAGTTGCCATAGCAGCCAAGCGACCAATTGGACTAAAAATCTTCAGAACCATTCAGGAAGTATGTGTGCCAACTTTTATTACTAAAGGCAAAATATAGAAGAAGTTATAACAGTGTTCCAGACTTGACCTCCTAATGATGTCATAAGCCGTTGCCATAGTTACCAACCATCAAAATTGCCCTAAAAATTTTCAAAACTATTTGATGTATATGTGTACCTGGTTTGGTCACTAAAGGCAAAGTACAGGTGAAGTTATAGATAATTTTGGAAATTCAACCTCTAATGATGTCATAGGCCATTGCTGTAGCAACAAACTTTCAAAATTGAGCCCAAAGTATGCAGGACCTTTTTGGGTATGTGTGTACCAAGTTGGCCACTAAAGTCAAAGTACAGGTGAAGCTATAGAAAATTTCTCATCACAATTGTTTCCTGTTTTCTATTCAGAAAGTTTCTCACAAAAGTTTTGTAGCGTTTTCTCATTAGTCCAATGAGGCCAACTTTTAGGCCAATGAGGATCTTTTATTTCACTCTGTTTTCCAAATAAGGCTAAAAGGAGCGTTACGCTACGCAATTTTTATATCTGTTTTATTTATATATCTTGTAGCTGTGATAATTATTCACCATACAAAGATGATTTTCATCAGCACATTGTCACTGGTGATTTGAGAATTGTTAAAAATAATAAGCTACATAAACTTTTTTACGTTTGGGCCAAAATATAGACCCCCTGTCCAAATAGTATGGGATTCTTGTTTTCATGAAATAAAGAAGACA
>JANSTP010183774.1:0-11892 GCA_025330745.1 Cladonema radiatum | reverse complement strand
CTTCAGCGTTGTGCTACGCTTTGAGAGAGGGGTATATTATTTTCACCTGTTAATATTGCAACAATCTATGCTATAAGCACAGTAACTATTTTATTAAGAAACTTGATAACAAAACCAATACTTTGTCTTTGCGACACTACTTAGTAAAGTTATTCAAAAACATATGTTTGAGAATTTACAGCTTGATGGTATAGGATCGCACAGCGATCTGGAACTGCGTCAGCAGGCCAATACGACGCTGCGTGCAGCTAGTATCTATTAATTTCATTTCATAAATGAGATCTGAAATGAGAAAACTTCAAACTTAGTTTTCTCAAAACTAATTTCTCCTGCGAGTAGTATACTTTGCCTAGGTAACTGGTCAAAAGTTCAAGACGCCTGGTAACAAGATTCGTCTCATCTGAAAGATTATTATGTAATCTATGAAACGTTTATTCATTTTATTGTCTTAACGTTTTGTTCTTGAATAATGACGTAACAAAAACAAAACGATTGTGCCTTTAATAATAAATGAAACATTGGCCGTAAATTCAAAACAAAAGTATTTTAGAATATAATGTATAAGCGTTTTGTAGATAATAGATATTTGATAAGTACAAAGTTATTTCCAGAAAGAAATCATTTTTGAACCTTTGACGTGTTAGCTATTTGAAAATTTATGGACTGTTTTTTATAAGCTCCTGTGTCCCGAAATTGCGCAATTTTTTTCAGAAAAAAAATAGACTGATTTGTAGCTAAATTATATTATTTTTATTTTCTTTATGAGATTGTATAGAAACAAATTTTTTTTTCTTGTAAGAACTGATTTTATATTTTCTTATAGAAACCCTTACTGTATCCTTAATTTTTTCCTTTGAATCTTTTTCTTTCAGACTTATTATTTGTTTTTTTAAATTTAAATCATGTCTAAACAGAGGAATAAATATAAATAATTGTCTCCTTGTGAATAAACGATAAGTTACATGAGAAGAAATTGTTGCACTAAATAAAATAAATTAACTTCTAATAAAAAAATATTCATTACAAAGCAAATCAAAAAAAATTTTGTTAACTTTATTGATTAATTTTTTCTTCGTGAATACAGCTATATTAACATAATTTTTTCCTAATAAATTACTTCATTGACAGACTTTCAACCTAAAACAGCATAGATATTATGACACCTGTAAATGTTTATGTCTTGATTTTTGATTAAAAGTTTGTTTTTCTATTTGCTTTGATTATCAATCTAACATCCGAAATGGCCCAGTTTCATTAAAATTAAAACTTCCTCCTATGCTTTCTTTGTTCTGGACTTTCACAATTTTGAAAATATATATTTTATGCAAACATTTTATACAAACATGCCTGGAAGCTATTTCGGAACACTTGAGTTCTTCAATGTGTTGCAGATGGATGCACATCCATCCATAGTGATATTTAGATATACCAAAAGCGCAGCCGCAGCTGAACTCGGTTTTTAAAATTCTAACAAAGCCAAAGCCAAACTTAAAAACTTAACCACCTTCAATCTCTTTTTGGAATTTTTCAATTGACAAAACTAAGGTCTTTCCTTCCCAGTCCCATGATGTGTAAAAGCTTATTTCAGTTGAACTTCACAACAAGACGTCAACAACAACAACAGCAAAAAGTACGAATTCTAATATTTTAATTCTAATAATTCAAAATTCTAATATCCTAACACTTGATACAAACTACAAGGATATTAAAATTAAACAGTATGAAAGGTTGACTTATTTAGGTAGTTTATTAGATGGCCTTCTGAGTAGCAAACCAATGTTCTGGAATGTTATAGGGAAAATTAACTCGAAGCTTGCATTTTTATATCAAGAACAAAGGTTCCTTACCCCATCTAAGACGACTTTTATGTAATGCCCTAATTCAGCCCCATTTTGACTATGTATGTTTAGACTGGTATTACAATCTTAACAAAAAATTTAAACTAAAATTACAGACAGCTGAAAATAATTGTTTAAGGTTTTGCTTAAAGCTGAAATTCAAGAACCAGTATTAGCACCGACCAATTCAAAGAAATTAATTGGCTTCCCCCATATGAACGTTTCAATGTTAGTGTACATAAATTTGTTAACCTACAATCCCCTGACTACGTTAAAGATATTCTCCAGTTTTCAGAAGGAACAGCTAATACTAGAAGACAGCCTTCCTACAAAACAAACTATGGGCAAAATTCCTTTTCCTATATTGGACCAAGTAGTAATTGGAATCAACTTGATAAGAGATTGAAAGAAATTCAAATTCTTAAAAAATCATACTTTGAAAAGGCCAAGGAAAAAGATAAGGACATCTATAGTTATATTTAGGTTCTATTTACAATTATTATAATTATTTTAATTTTAGATCTATTAGTTTTTAAGTTAATTTATTTATTATTTTGTTATTTAAATATTTAGGACTAGGGCTGAGTTTCAAAAAAAAAAAAAAAAAAAAAAATGTATCAAACTAACTTTAATCAAATTTTGTAAACTGAGTCCAAACTTCATTTTTGTGTATGTGTGTGTGTGTGTTTGAGTTGTTTTCGAACCAACCCCTGCATTTGGAACTAAATTCACTTTGTTTATTAAGTTCTCCTTATTCACTTTGTCCTCATTAAATAAAAACTTTCCATACCTCTTCAGCATTGTCTTTTCCTGAAGCAGACGATGATATATTACTTGGCTTAGAACTTTCTTTGACTTTCTCATAGTTATTTCTAAATACTTCAAGCATATTACAAACAGCTTGTTCTATTCGTCTATTCGTTGTTTCTATTTTTTCAGCTGCTTTCTTGCAAAGAATCTATAATAAAATCAGCTACAGTATATATGTAGTATGAAAGAGCTTCCTCTCCAAAAATAGATGGAATTAAAACATTTAGATAAAATTCGGCACTCTATAATTTAAACAAGTGACCAACACAAAGAAAAAGTATATAAATGGAAGATATTTTCTTTTATAATGAAATGTCATTCTCCAAGTATTCAAAGAATTCTAGTGAAAAAAAGATCAGAAGAAATAATAAGTATTCAATGTCAAAAGGCTAAGACCCTGTTTACATGAGTCGTTTCGCCCTGGGGTAAAAGTAGTCCCGGTTTGAATTCATTCCTGTCTCTTAAGAATACTCTGTTGGTTTTTACATATTATCACAGAGTTGGAACTTTGCCCCCAGGCTAATTTCACCCCATTCTGAGAGACCGGCATTCCCTATTTTAGAATGAAAAAGCGTTAGTGTATGGGAGGCATCCCCAGGAATATGCCTTGAGAAAATTTCTTAGTTAACTAGAATTACAAATAAAGCCTAAAAAAAGCTATCGTATAGGGGGGTGTTGGTTGTCTCTAGTGCCCTTCGAGATAAAAATAAAAGCAGAAGTGCCCAAACCCTTAAGGGTTTGCATTTGTGTATAATTCTAAGTCTAATTCAGTCGTAATAAATTTCTATTTCTTTGAAAACATGAAGATATTTCCGTTAAAATTGAAAGAATGTGTAATTCTTTTAAAAACTATTTATATCTCTTTTTATATTACCTCATATTCTTTTAAAAAAATCATTTCAAAGAAAACAAACAAAAACTCTTATTGTGTAGATATTTTGAAAACATTGCATTGAAATAAGATCCCGTATGAAGATGATATTTTGTTTATCTAAAATCAAACGAAAAGAACATATTATTTATATTTGTGGCACGATAAGGGAAAACACGATAAAGCCGTGTCACAACTTTAATTAACACGGCCAGTTCTTTCTATACATGTGCGTGTCATGTCCGTGTCAAATTTAGAATGGATTTTTGGCACGGTTCATCATTGACACAATAAAGAAGAATATCAACACGGCCTACATTGTCATAAAATCAATGATATTTATTGTCTAGTTTTTTAGAAAAAGCATTCAATGTATATCTAAACGTAGTTTTCTTCTCGCGATACATAATCTTCTACATGTTTTTTCAAAAACTAATCTTTTTTCAAATTACAAGTTTATATAGAAACAAAAGGAGTAGAAATCTTTTTGAATTATCTACTCACTGTTATAGGAAAGTAATTCATTTTAATAAATTCTTTCATTCAATAAAACCCTTTTAACGAAAAAAAACTTTGCTTCGAAGTCCGTCAAAACAGTTGAAAGTGCGTCACCAGTTCAAAATAACAGCAAAAGATTTGCTTCAAAGTCCATCAAAACAGTTGAAAATACGTCACGAGTTCAAATTAACGGAAAAAACTTTGCTTCAAAGTCCGTCAAAACAGTTGAAAATACGTCATAAACTTAAGGTAATGGAAAAAACTTTGCTTCAAAGTCCATCAAAACAGTTGAAAATACGTCACAAACTCAAAATAACGGAAAGAACTTTCTTTAAAAGTCCGTCAAAATTCTTGATAAGGCGACGCAAACTCAAAATAATGAAAAAAACTTTGCTTGAAAACCCGTCAAAATTTTTGAGGAAAAAACCTTTGATTCAAAGTCCGATAAAACTGTTGAAAATAAGTCACAAACTCAAAATAACGGAAAAAACTTTGTTTAAAAGTCCGTCAAAATTCTTGATAAGGCGTCGCAAACTCAAAATAGGGAAAAAAACTTTGCTTGAAAACCCGTCAAAATTTTGGATAACGCAACACAAACTCAAAATAAGGAAAAAACCTTTGCTTCAAAAACTGTCTAATTTTTAAAAATGCATCATGAACTCAAAATAACGAAAAAAAAGTTGCTTCAACCTGGCGGGCACACAAACAATGTTGTCACAATGTTGTTCTAAATTTTGAAAGTGAGAGTTGTAACGACGTCATAAAACTAACGTTGTAACTATAGCAATTTATAGTTTAAAAATGTTCATTTTAAAAACATGTAGTTCAAAAATATGCTCTACCCATACAATATACTGGAGTGCAGAAGTATATGCCGACAGAAAACGGAGCAATCAGTCTATAATTAACAAAGTTAATTATACTTACAGGTGGAACAGATATTGGTGAACATAATTTTATTTTATTAATACATACTTATTTATCCTGAAACAGGTTTACTGAGGTTTTTCTTTACTTGTTTAGTACAAACTACTGTTAGGCTGGTATCTAAAAACCTATACAAAGTAATGGAACAAGGCAAAATACATGTAAGCTTGGTTGGTGTTATATTTAAATTAAAATAATATTGTAACTATTCAAAAAGAAATTGCACTATACAGTCAAACCTGTATAAGACGACCACTCAAGGGAGGGACAATTTTTGGTCGGCTTATGCAGGTGGTTGCTTTGTAAAGGGTTTTTAATTAAGAATTTTTTTTTTATAAAATTTACAAAACACATACAGAAACGTTGATATAACCCCTGTAGATTTATGGTAGAGCACCATATAAAATTATATAGAGATTTAGGTTTGAGTCCTAAAGGCCGGCTTACACTTCTGCAATTCTTCTGATAAATATTTTGATGTCAGTCATTGATAAAATGTAAACCTAGTTTGCAATTCACCTCTGCAATGTCCTCGACGTCACCATTTTCAATCTCATCAATTATTTTTAAATCAAGATCAGTTTGATATAAAAAATATTGATAGCGAACAGATTGCATTGCCCGATGTTTTGAAAAGAAAAATTCAGTTCTGAAGAAATGTATTGCAGACAAGGTTTACACTTCCGCAATGTTTTCGTCAATAAAATGATGGCAAAAATTGCAAAAACGTAAACCGGCCTTAATAGAGGTTGAAAATTCAGAAATTTGTTTGACAATGCATAATAAACCCAACACCCTTGCTTCATGCTAACATCCAAGATATAGGCTAACTATACCATTTGCCCTGTCGTTATTCAATGTACCAACCGAATTGAGGTGACCTGAATTAGCTATGAACCAGTGCCACCAGACACCCCTCGAAAGAGAGGCCAGCCAAAGCTCCCAATCTGCGATATACATCGTCAATACGGGTGGACGCGCATCCATGCTGGGCCAGAAATTGCAGCTCAAGGAAGAGCTTAGGTGTCCCAAAAAGGCTTACAGGCAACTATGCATTGTGTTTTGGAAGAAATAATGTTTTTAATCAGGATATTAATTTGTCCAAAGAAACTGCAGGACTATTTTTGATACAGGAAAAAAACATAAAAATTAGCCATTTCAAATATCAAAGTTTTTAGAAGGGAAAATATAAAAAAATTAAGATTTTTTTCCGTTGTGAATGTCTGAGTCTTTAACTAAAAATCTCAGATGGACATCATAAAAACTTGCCATTTTGAATATCTAAGCCTCTTTCACAGGAGAAATATCAAAATAGGCATCATAAAAATTTGCTGTTTTGAATATAAATGTTGTTGTTACTTAAATTGTTACAAGGACTAATTTTTCAAAAGTAATTAATTACACTTGTCCAGCGAGAGCCTATAAAAAATCCTTAAGCTTCGATACTGCTAAACATAGCATAACATAACAATTAGAAATAATAATCATAAAACTTCATTAAAGTTGTAATACTTAATACAAAGAGGGGAATTTTTACTCAAAACCTTTATACACTTGTTAATAATTATGAAAGAGGGAACTTCAACTAAGAGTGTATTGTAATGAGAATAGAGATGATAGTACTGTATTAATTTTTGAAATTGAAATAATCTGTAAGTAATGACTGGTGTTTCTGTTCACAATGCGATAGATATTTTTGTTGCAAAGCAGACTCAAAAGAAAATAAATTGCATAAAATAGCAGTCATCTCATTCTGGATGGCAAAATGAAGAAGCTGAGAAACACATGACAGTGCTTCATCCATGCTAACATTTGGCACATTCATTTCGCTTTCGTCATCAGACTTGACATCTTCTTCATCTTGAAGTTCCTGTAGGATAGCAGCTACATCACTCCAATCTTTTTCTCTCAATCATCGCAAGTTAAAAAATCCGCTTCTCTTTCAATGATTTCACTCAAAGACAACCCGAAAATTTTCTCTGCTTGCCCATTGTAATCCAAACTTGCATGATCATTACATATCGCATCGATTTCTGCAAAATCTACCCCAAATAACTCGTTAATTATAATATCTGCACAGTCATCTTCAATTTCTTCCTCCAGTTTGAAGCCACAATGATGAAAACATATTTGAATCGCAGAAGGAAGAACTTCTCTCCATGAGTTACCGATCCATAAAATAGCTTAAAGAATGGTAGTCTCCTTCATAATATCAGAAGTTGTTTTACTTTTGTTCTTGTTCAATTCAGCAAGTGTGTGTCCCAATTGTAATTTACGGAACTTTAGCTTCAATGTTTGGATGATCCCTTGATCCATAGGCTGTAAATGCGAGGTGGTATTAGGTGGGAAAAATTGTAACTTTACATTCTTGAGATTGAGTGTTGGGTGTAACAGGGTGTTGTCAAGAAACAATAGAACTTTCTGTCCCTGTGCATACATTTTGCGATCGAATTCTTTCAACCATTCCTCATAAATTCCACTAGTCATCCATGCATTCTTGTTTTCGAAATATGACTTGAAAGCAGCGTGAGTTTTGGTATTTTTATATTACAAGGGGTTTCATTTTCTTACCAGTCAAACTCGCACACAGTGCTACTGTCATTCGAAGCTTTGATTTTTTTCCGCCAGAACATTTTTCTCCTTTAACATCAAGTGTCTTATCATAGGTTGTCTTGAACAGTAAACCAGTTTCATCCATGTTAAAAATATCGCCATCCTCATATCCTTTGCAAAGAGATTGTAATTTTTCCTTCCAGTTGGCCACAACAGAGCTATTCACATCAGCACTTTCACTGCATCACTTCTTGAAAACAATATTATTGCGCTTTTTAAAAGCTTCAAGGCAACCATTAGAAGCTGTAAATTGATCATTACCCAATTCAGCAGCAAATTTTTTTTCTTGCTCTTGTATCAGTGGGCCTGATATTGGGAATCCCCGAGTTGACACATCTTTAAACCATTCCCACATCAAGTTATTGATTTCTTCATTGTTTGCTTTCTTTAGATTTCTTTTTTTCGTTGATGGTTGGCTTTCTTCGAATGCTTTTTTTATTTCCTGCTTTCTTTTCAAGATACTTTGAATCTGAGTTTTTTGTGTCTTGTTATGGTAATCAGTAACATTCGCTTTTTTTTGTAAAGTTAGTGTCTTCATTTTGTATATTAATTTTTTTTTTTGTGACAACTGCTTTTATTGAAGATTGTGATTTTGACTTTACGAAAACTATAAGTTGTTATACGAAAATTCTATTTTAGAATTCTATGAAAACATTCTATAGCGTAATTTCTAAGGAAATCTTTTTCTAAAAATGAAATATGCTCAAGGATGTTTTTAACTTATTAATTCTTTATGAATTCATTAAATAAGTAAACACGTAACAGTTAATATTCTGCAGCTTAAGAGGAAGGAAATGTGGACATTCATTTTCAAACAAATTTACTGTGAATATCAGATTTTTATCAAAATTGTTAAGAGCACCATAAAACAAAATTGTCCCATTATCAATTAAGGGTTTTATCACAATTTCTTTGAGCTCAGTCATAATAATGTTAGCTAGCACATGTCCTAATAATGAACCCATGAAATCAAATTGAGTTTGATTTCAAAAATATAAATGAGGAATTTCTTTTGTTCTGAAATTTTTTTCAATGGTACTGTAAAAATATTTATGACACAAATAAAGAAAAACATTTAATTCAAATAAAACATAAATGGAGTATATTAGTTAATATATAAATGACATATTGGTTAATATATGAATGAAAAACATAAATTTTGTGTGAGCACAGCCTTATAAGCTCTTTTTTATTTGTGTTTAAAAAAATGTTTCTTTGAAGAAAACGATCGAGCACACCAAGAACGCGCACACAGTGGCCTATTGAATCAAATTTCTTGAGATCACAATTATTTGTAGAGAAAAAGTAAACTACTAAAATAACAGAGCAAATCACAAAACCTTTTTTTTTACTGAGAAAAAAGACTTGCGCATGGAACACATCGAAGTTCTTATGCGTTTTTATGTGGCTGAATACATGTTTATGTTGAATATCAAAATGGAGATTATACATTCTGCATATTTTTCTTCTGAGAAAAAACAAAACAAGGCAAAAGTCATCATGACCCTCCAAAACCTTGTTACACTGATAGAACTTCTGAATATTAAAAGTGCCGATTAGATGAGCCTTGTGATAACTAGTCTTCAAGAAAGATGCTGAGTATTGGAACAAGAAATGGTAAAACTCCAAATATCTTCAAAGGAAAATATTCAGAACGAAATTAATAACTATTTTACGATAGAAAAATTAGATGAGCTAGGCTTAAATACTTCATTTATCGAATCAATGCAGTTAAAAGTGGTTGCCTTGAAAAGGTTTTTATGCTTAAGGGAGATCAAAATATCTGGTTGCTGGTTGCATTAGACAGGTGGTCGCCGTATGCAGGCTTTTATTAGAGAAATTCTACTGGGGGGAGTCAGTTTTGGTCGCGTTACGAAGGTGGTCATCTTGTAAAGGTGGTCGGCTTAGCAGGTTTGACTGTAATATAGTGACAAGTGAGACTTTACCATGATTGTAGCATGATATCTAAAGACAAAGGTTTAAGGATTTTAGATTACGCCTTAATTTTCTTAATGTATGATGTATATTAAGGTTTGGTTTTGAATTTTTTTTTCCAAAAGTAGTAAAAAGCAATGTATGCTGCAATGTTCATTTCTTGTTTATCAGCTTTGTAGATAACTTAAATAATCTAAACGGCAAAGTTTCAACACTATTATTACCTTAATTTCTTGTTAATCTTCTTCACAGGTGACCTCAAAAAACTAAATGGTAAAGTCTCAACACTTATACTACCTTTATTTCTTCTTTATCTGTCTCGTATATGTCTTCAAAAGTCTATACAGTAAATACAGTTTACTGTTTACTATACAGTTTTCAGCATTAATAATTCATTTAGTTTTTGTTTACCTACTTCATTAGAAGACTCATTTATTCCTTGCCTATGTTTATCTTCTTCACAAAAGGTGTTAAAAAAACATTTTTTCATCTTTGGTAAGATGAGATCAAAAATGTTTATTTCTAAGAAATATCTATTTGAATAGTGAGTAGTTAACTAAAAAGATTTCTTTTGTTAAACTTCACTTTCATTACTATGATATTGTTTCTTTCAGATTTCAACAATTTATTTCTATTTAAATAAATAGTGCACATGCTTCTTTAAAGACATCTGATTTTATCCAAGAGAAAAATTATTTACAGTTTATTTCTAGAAAGATACACTATATCCACTCTTTGTGATAAGAAAATTGGTAGATGCGCGAGTACCGCACACCTAAATTCATTTCTGTTCTATAATGGTGCTCCTAAAGTAAAATATTTTTTCACAAAGTATTTGTTCAAAAAAATGTATATAATGTGTGTTCCTCTAAGTATTCTTTGAAAACATTCTTTTAAAAACTTATTTAATGAAAAGACATTTTAAAGAAAAACATTTCAAAGAAAGACAAAAAACTCTGAATACTATTTTCATTCAAAAAATAAATGATTCAAAGTAATAGAGAAATAACGTTTGTTAACGTATCTTCTTATTTGTCTCCTGAAAAAAGGTTTATTATGTTTTCTTCAAAAATGCAGCATAAACAAAACTTTAAATTTATTATGATACTTGAAAACTTTTTTATTCAAATTGATTTGATTGAAAAAATTATTTTTCAAAGGAGGAAACGTTTTTGTATGTACCTACCCCCCTCCCCCCGGATCTATTTGATTCAAATTATTTTTTACTAGCTGTAGGCAGCATCGTATTGGCCTGCTGATCTTTCAATGACGCCATAGACTGTTTCCATGGCAACCAACTATATTAGAATCCGCCTAGACATCTATAGAATCATTTCAGTTATATGTGTACCAACTTTGGTCACTAAAGGGAAAGTACGGATGAAAATATAAAAACTTTCTTAAATTGATCTTTTAGTGATGTCATAGGCCGTTTCTATGGCAACCAACCATCAAAACTCATTAAAAAATCTTTAGAACCATTAGGGTATACGTGAACCAAGTTTGGTTAGTAAAGGTAAAGTACGGTTAAAGTTATAAAAATTTTCGAAAATGGACCTTTTAATAATGTCATAGGCTGTTGTTATAACAACAAACAGTTAATATTGGCGAACAAATCTTCAGAACCATTTGAGGCATGTGCATACCAAGTTTTGTCCTTAAAGGGAAAGTGTAGACGAAGTAATAGTGTAGTAAGTAACTTGCTGTTTTCTATACAGCAAGATTATACTGAAAATATTGGTTTTCACAGGAACATTGGAGTGGTTTCACTCCAAAATCTTATGACTTTTTCTGATTGGTGTTTCTTTAAAACAGTTTTGAACCAATGAAAATCTTCTATTTCACTTTCGCTTTCCAAATAAGGAGTACTTACTTCCATAAAAGGAGCGTCTTGCTACGCAAATTATATATAGACTAGCTGCACGCAGCATCGCACGACGCTGAAGTGTCGTATTGGCCTGCTAACGCAGTCCTAGATCGCTGCGCGATCCTATACCATCAAGCTGTAAATTCTCAAACACATGTTATTGAATAACTTTACTAAGTATGGTCGGCCAAAGGAAAGTATTGGTTTTGTTATCAAGTTTCTTAATAAAATAGTTACTGTATATTTTTATAGCATAGATTGTTGCAATATTAACAGGTGAAAATAATATACCCCTCTCTCTAAACATAGCACGACGCTGAGGCGTCGAATTGGCCTGCGAACGCAGTCCAAGATCGCTACCTGATCCTATACCTATACCTATAGGTAAAGTTATAAAAAGTACATAATGGAGCTGCTATGACATAATCGGCCGTTGCCATGGCAACCAGCCGTCATAATTGGCCTTAAGATATTCAGAAGCACTTGGTTTTAATATGTACCAAGTTTGGTTACTAAAGGCAAAATAAAGATGA
>JANSTP010183552.1:0-11899 GCA_025330745.1 Cladonema radiatum | reverse complement strand
TACAAGAGTAGCAAAAAAAATGTCTTCCTTCAAATAAATAAATATACTTGAATTTAAAATCTTTAATTCAAATATCCGCAGTAAACGAATAAATCTTTTGCAAAATTAACTCTGGAAAAACCTGCTACTATCTGATATCAGTAAGTTTGTATAAAATCTTTTGTAAGAAATAACGATATAAAGTCAAATATTATAAAAAATATATCCCATACAAAAACACGTCTTGCTTTCACGTCTTGCTTTCAAAAAATGCCAACTTTGACAAAAATTACGTCATTTTGAGGTTGATGGCATCATAATGACGTTGACATATATTCGTCAGGTCATGGTCTACCATCTGGAGAATTTTCAGCATAAAATGAATAATAGTTATTCATTGATTTATAATTCAAAAAGAGAAGTTTCAAAAAGTTTTTTATTGGTCAGAAATTGGTACACCTCCGTCCGAAAAAGAAGGCGTGGTCAGGGAGAGGGCCATGTATGGGGTAAAATTTGTTTCATAAAGTGCAAAACTTTATTTTTAGACCCACTGTGAAAATTTCAAGTTGATTGTGTTTTTATTTTCTGCTAAAATAAAATTTTCATTTTTGGTGGTGGGGTAAAAGTAAACCTAACGGCAACCAGAATAGGGTTAAATAAGATCTACCTGCATAAGAGTTTCCCCAAGGAAATAAACCCCGTAACATCTTTTTTTGGCATCCATATTAGTTGAATAGGTGATATATAAAATAAAATCCTGCCCAGTACGAATGTCCAGGTTATGTTTTTCAACCCCTGACTATTCAGCTTTATAATGGAATTGTAGAAAATTTACCAATGGAGGTTTTGCCACCGGAACCTCTGTCACCGTAATTTTGCTAAAGGCAATTTTGTCACTAGCATAATTTTGCGACCCTTAATTTTCCATCATCAAGTGTCTTGCAAAATGTAGATTGAAATAAGCAATAACTTAAGGAAAATATTAATCTGAATTATTCAGTGGCTGAAGAAGCATATTAATAGCCTTTTCAACATACCAACCAAGCTTGGAATGAAAATCGAACACTTTCGGATAGAAAAAGTATTTTGAATATTGTTTATTTGGAAATCATTGGGATTTTTTGATCAAATTAGCTAAACTGATTTGATATTATCTGTCTAGAAATGATCGGGTTTTTCGGCTCTTCCCACTCCCGATTTGCTGACGTCATCAGGCGTACTGACAAGATTCAAATTCCCCTAGCTTATTACTACCAAAAACCAAAAACAGACTAGGGTCTAATGTTGACCTCATTAATTTCTGCAAATAGAAATTCTTCGAACCTGCTGAATTGCGATATGGGAGATATAAATTTTCTTGATTTTCATGATGTTCGATGTTCCTAAAATCTTAAAATGGATTGAGGCAGTCTGAATAAAAGTTCGGATAAATTTTATACCACTTTATTCAAAGACATCAATTTCAACGGTTTGATGATAGGAAGTTGCATATACATATGGAATAATATTGGATCTTATATTGATGTTTTTATTCACTCAGATTTACCAATGACTATGTTCTAGCTGATATTACTAAAGCTCTAAAATACTTCTTAATTCATGTAGTATGTTTTATTTTTCTTGCTGGGGTTTATAAAACTCCCGTTGTGTGATTTTGATATGTGCACAAGAAAAAAATTGTATTTTTCAATGTGTTTCAAGCTTCCTTCTTCGTGGCGCAAGGAGAGAGGCATTGCAAAAAGTTAAGTCATCCAATAAAACTGCTTAAATAGTCCCGAGAGAAAAAAGCGTTATTATCAACTGAATGAAAGAAGAAACAAAATCAAAACTAAGAAAGACATATTGCAAGCACTTGTTAAGAAAAATAGTTTAATCATAGAAACCAGTGGAACTGCATCAATCAACTGTGTCAATACTAAAGCTGCTTTTGATTACAACCGTTAAAAGCTGAGAAAAAACTGAAATTTGATATGATTTTCAAGAAGATGAAAACAAAATCAGATGAACAAATAGTTTGATAGGATTTTATCAACTTTCAATAAATTAATCTTAAGAAACTGTTACTTTCTTTCCATCGAACTCTATCAAACTCCTAAACTCTCTTCATCACTTAATGTTGTTATTGTAACTCTAACTAAATTGATGAGCTCATAACACCTTTAAAGCAATATAATTGAATAACATTGCTTTGCAACAGTTAGACAAAACATATTCGTTCTCCTTAATTTGTACTCGAAAAGTTCCCTATGATTCTTGTAACTATAACTTGAGGTCTTTTAGTTTGTCTTACTTGGGAGCATTTCCCCCCACAAAGAATTTATTGATGCCCCGCCTCCTAGAAAAATCAATAGCTTGTTTTTTCATTAGTGCAAATAATTGCTACTTTTGTGTTTTAATTCTGCAACATTCAAATTAGTTAATGAAATATTTGTATTAGGCACACTTGAAGCTGAACTGAGCCTTATCGGTCACTCTTCCAAATTTGATTCGCCTTCTGAACGTTTGTTAGTCTTGCCACAACCTTTAGAATTTACTGACTATAATATCTTTGACATGCGCATCAACTCTTTTTTTCGTAGCTAGATCAACTGAGTTATCTTCTCAGTGTTAGTGTTATGATAGATAAAAACAGGGCTGTTGAAACATAGGGAGTGGCATGTAAAATTAAACACGAGGAAAAAAAATTAATTTCTGTTTTATTTTCCTTCTGTACATTTCTTGTCAGTTTCTTAGTTACGCACAATACGAGAAAATATGAATCACAGGCGCACGTTTTCAGATTCATAAAATAAAATTGCAATTAATTTTGGCAACAATGCCATTTATTTGACATTCATTTGGCTTGACGTCAACCCCTTGTATATTCAATTAGCTGTTTTTAAATCAACTTTTTTATTATTGCGTTTGCTTATTTCCTTTTGTACTCATAAAATTCTCTAAACTTTTCACATAGGAAAGTTTGAAAAGATTCCGAAAGTTAAAACCATAAAAGATCCTTATGCCCTTACGAGTCAATAAGATATTGAAAATAATCGCATCCCCGTGTCAGTGGCTTGGTCGAATGCAGTTTCAGTGGCAAGCAGTTACAAAGGTTAGGCGTCAAATCCCGAACCCCGATAAGCTTTTCTGAAATAGGTTTCAACCCAGTCTGAACCCTAATATTTAAACTAGAGAAATTTGAGCAATTAAAGGCAGATAAATAATTTTAGGCTTTTTATGTAGCTCGGTTAAACTTTCTAGAAAACATTTCTGTTAGGTGGATTTAGGATACATCCCCAGATAAGTATGGATGCAAATTTGATGCTGCGATTGCTGCCCCCTTGGTCCACCCCCCAAAAAACTATCAGGCTGGCTATGGGCCTGTTTCCTCGATTTGTTGTTTCATGAAAATTAAACTTTTGGAGATATGTAGCCAACAAATAATTACAAGAAATTAATAGTTTCAGTATTTAGTGAAAGCTGTTTTTTGTGGCATTGCTGTTAAATTGATGCTACCATCACTTTTTGATGATTTCATGAGTGTCAACATTACACGGAGGTGTGCAGAAAGGGTTAAAAGTAATAAATTCCAAAGTTTTATATTGTTATTTTTTATTACTATACTTGTTGCTTTACAGACGAAAAAATCCTGGCCTGAACAGTATTAATACATTTTGGATGACTACTACAAATCACCCAAAGAGAAGATTTTTTTACCACTGAAAGACTTCTACCAATTCTTTACACACTTTCTCACAGTCACAGTAAAAAGGAAGAAGCCATCTGCGTTGGGCTAAAGACACTAAAGGGTTACTCACTTGAAGACCAAAAAACCAAATTACAGAGAAATCTAAATTTGTCTTGCTTTTCTACTTTTAAAGGAATGTACAACTCTTATAAAATACCTATGGAAAAATGATTTTTCAGAATAATGCTCGATATTGTCTATGCGTGGTAAAGAAAGTAACTTTTGAAAGAAAGTAAATACAGCCAGTATGAAATAAAATAATGCCTCTAAAAATCGATGATTTGAATGTATTCTGCATACAGCTGATATGAAAAGTATGATTTTTTTTCTTTTTGTCATCTCAGCTTTCTCAATACTTTATACTTATAAATGACAGGCAAAATGATTTATCTTTTTATTTTGGTTGGTACGTCTTAACAAAATGCTGGCACTTTTCATATTCGGATGTTTTGTGTTGCTTGCAAGTGGAGCATGGGTAGAACAAATGGAGAGTGAGTCCTCTTTCAAGTAAAAACATAATGTACAAGGGATAGGGCACCAACGAACTCGTCAACGAGTTGAAATAAAATTCAAGACAGTTTAATATTTATTCTATTAGTTTCTGATATAATTGTGGGACCGTTAAAGAAAAATTTCTTTTGATTTCTCTGAGCAAAAAAACATTAAGGAAACTAGTAAAATTAACTTACTTTGCTTGACTCTTTTTTGCAAAATGTAGCAGTTATAAGTTGCTAATACAACATTGAAGTGAAAAATATGACATACTTATTTCATGAACAAAGCTTTGTTTACATGGCGGTCGGAAACGCACCTTTCGAAAATACTTCTCCTAATGACATATATTTGAGAAAATGCTAAATGAAAAGCGCTGGAATTTTAAATTCTAATCGAAAATGCTGTATTGAAACTAGCTTATTAAAAAAGGTTTCTAATCCAAACAAATAATTCTAAAAATAAGATTTAGTCATAAAGAGTGGTTGGGTTCAGCTAATGAAGACAAAAATTTTCTCGAAGATAGTTTTTCATAAAATTTTATTCTGGTCTTGTCAGGTAGCTAGAGTAATATCATAACAATTTTGGTGACGTTCTGCTCTTGTTTAGACCCTGGCATGTTTGAAGGGGATATTGTATTGGATCCGGATGAGAAAGAAGCAACGTTTGGAAAATGGAATGGTAAAGGAAATGTGTATGCAAGTATAAGAGGTGGAAGATGGCCTGGAGCACGAATTCCTTACTACATTGACAGATCGATGAGTATGATTCATATTATGAATACTTTTATCATGAGGAACCAAAAACGTTTGGAAACTTTTAACCTTATCTATGGCTATCGCGGGATCGGACTTAAGCTAAGTGGAGTGAGCGGGGAGAAGGTTGAAGGGTTGCTCTTTTGTCCACTTTTTACTTGATCGCATATACTTGGTCGGTGTAACTAAACAAATAGTAACTAAATTTGGACGAAAAAACTTTAACCTATATGCTACAATTTGTAAAAAAAAAAAAGAAAAAAACAATGACGTCATCATTTTTCGCCTCAATGTTTCCGGCCAAAACAAGATTTTTTGGTCATTTCTGCGTCTTTCCACTGAGTGAAAGGAAAGTGAAAGGGTAGTTGGAAGGGAGTGAAAATTCATGAAAAAAAGCTATGGACTACAAATACTAATGTCTTTCATTTGTTAGGTACCAATGCGAGAAATGTGATCCTTGCTGCTATCAACGAATACCATTCGAGAACATGTATTAGGTTTTATGAAAGGCGATCTGAACGTACCTATGTTACTTTCTACAGAGGTGGTGGGTAAGATACAATTTATAGACATCAATTTAACTCGAACTTTTAACTCGAAGCATGTCTCAATACATTTATTACCCCCAGGCCTAATAAGAGTCCAATAAGAGGCTCTGAAATTTCATGAGAAGCTGTGAGTCATTTAAAATGTTTTTTGCATTAAATTTTTGATCTAGTTTTGCTATATCGAATTTCAAACTTGCTATATGTTTTGTTTAATACACTAGTTTCAGCCTACATGACTTAGAAATAGAAAAGTGTAGAAAGGAAACATGCTAAATCATGATTTACTAATCAGGTGCTCATCGCCTGTTGGATACCGATATGGTAGGAATAATCGTATTTCATTGGCTGATGGTTGCCTTCGCAAAGGAATAGTCATGCATGAAATTGGACATACTATTGGTTTATATCATGAACAGTCTAGACCAGACAGAGATAGATATGTCAGAATCCTGTGGAACAATATTTACTCACGTATGGTCATTATTTTTTTCTTTGTCTTAGGATTCAACTTCTTTTCTTAGAGAGCCCCTCAAGTTTGAGCTAGGCTCACTTTTGGAACAAAATGTTTCAGAAAGTTTATCTCAGAAAATTCAGGACATGCACTGGTTATAGTTTAAAAGGGTTTATAAGGTTCCGGTTCACTTCCTACTGTATTTGATTGTCTTAAAAAAGGACATTCATCTGGTGTTCATATTCATCTTCTTTGAAACTTTTTCCAGTATCATGTGTTTTATTTTCTTTAGAAAACAAATTCAATTTCAACAAGCAGTCTTCTTCGAATATTGACTCTCTTGGCACGCCATACGACTTTAGTTCCATGATGCATTATGGATCAAGTGCGTTCGGTATTGGTCGTAGACAAACCATCCAAACAATCTCATCTTCTAATCAAAGATACATTGGACAACGAGATGGGTTTAGTCGTATTGATGTTGAGCAGATCAACAAAATGTATTGCCAGTCACGAGGTATAATCACGAATAATTTTCTTATTCGCTAATTTCTTTTCCTTCCTTAATTTTTCACTATGAAAACACCAGGAACGATGATTTGCTTCACAATATTTTTTTTTTGTCAATCTGAATTTTTTTTTTTTTTTTTTCAAAAAAATCGAAAAACTGTCTAGTCTCTTGGCACTCGCTTTATATGAATTTGAGCTTCTATATTTTGAAAAATTATGTAAATCGAAGAGAAGTGGGAATTAAGAATTCGAATTACATGATGTTAACTGCATTAACAGCGACAGCAAATGAGTGAAGATATATAGTAAAACTAGAGCCGGCACAACTATTCTGAATTTAACTGATTTCAAATCTGCTCCAATATTAAGCTCTATTGATAAGGACCTCTTCATAAGGCCTCATATTATCGTTACCTCCTCATATTATCGTGCCAAAAACAAGATTTGCCTTAATTAATTCTTTTTAAGTTTGGCATATTCTACTTATTCTATTTCCATGGACGTTTTGCTCTCATTAGATTTTTCAAAAAAACAATTTTTCCAGTTCCGTAGAACCTACTTTTCTGCTTTCTTGTTTTATACTTCATTAACATTCTGTTTTAGGATGATCGATCAACAAGTGCGCTACGAACATCTCTTCAATGTAGGAATACTTAGTGTTTAATGTTGTAACAATATTATAAAGAATGAGATATTGTACTGCATTTGAAAAATTCCTTTCATCTCTGATCCGAATCCCTAAAAGATTGGGTGGTGGTGGTGGTGGTGGTGGTGGCGGTGGTAGTAGTAGTGGTAGTAGTAGTGGTGGTGGTGGTGGTGGAGTGAGAGGAGGGGATACAAAACGCATAATGCACATCGTATAAAACATAACACATAATGTATTATCGGTAGCTTAATATTTTATAGAATGATTATCTCTTCCTAGTCACAATATTTTCCTTTTATACTCGACGACGCAGTATATCTTAAAGATTAGGCTTTTAAAGGTACATAAGCACCCCGAAAAAATAATTTAGTCAAATTTTAGATATGCTTAATCTTTGGCTCAATCGTTAGATTATCATGAGCTATTGATATCCTGAAATTTTAGACAAATTCTATGTGTAGTTTTGATGATGCAAGCCTCAATAATATGACAAAATTTGCCATTTTTTCTTCCCTGTCCCATTGAAAAACATCGCAGTGTTTCGATATCTTGAACGCACGTTCGAAATTCAAAAAGAGCTGGTTTCTATAAACAAAAAAAATGGAATCTAAGAATTGAAGATATAGGGTTCCTTAGGGAATTGTAGATGAATTTCGAAGTAAGACAGGAGGAATTATTTAGTCCAAAGTTCACAAAATTCCATGAAACCATCCCCTGATGATATATCTTATTACTTCCAGTTTTCTTCTCAAGAATTCAATGGTGAGTATATAGAAACCACCTTCATCTTTATGTCGCAGATTGTAAACAAAAACCGATGAAAGACAAAATGGCTGCCGAAATTACCAATAGAGATCAAGCAACTTTTATGGCCTTGTATTATGAGAACCACGCACAGGATTTGTCTGAAACTTTCAGGATTTCAATAAGTCACGATAATCTAACGACTGAGCTGAAAATAAAGCAAATTTAAAATTTGGCCAAATTATTTTTTTCAGGGTCCTTATGTACAGTACCTTTAATGCTCAAAGTTATAATAACTTGGTAAGAATTAGAAATCTAAGGATCTGACACTTTAGTTATGGACTCTATAAATGTAAAAACATTAAAATGGGACAAAACAAAACCAACAAAACAAAAAAAATGAATAATGAACGGCACACACAGTTGTTAGCAAACGAAAGTTTAAATTAAAGGTACATTAACACCTTGAACAAAAACGATGTGTTAAAATTTTACAATTTCTAGTATTCTAGTATTTCTCGTACTATATTTGGTTCTTCAGTTAAAAGCCTACAGGAAAAAAGATGTGTCGACTCGCCAAACGTTTAGCGAGAGCATTATAAATATAGTTACATCATTGAGATCGCATGACTGAAGCCACCTCGTGAAGTAAATAATTCTGTGATCGAGGAAGCCTACGTGAAAGCGACTAGGATATACAGTGTTCAATATGTCGGCTCATTGTGATTAATTTTGGATCATGGTTGAAAGTCGTTTTTCATCGTGGGTCATTGTAGCTTACTGTGGTCCATCATGGTTAATTGTGTGTCACTTTGATTAATTGTCGCATACTGCGGCTCTTTGTCGTTCATTGAACATAGTTTATTGTGGGTTATTGTTGCTCATTGTGGCTTATCGTGGTTTTTCGAGGATCAAGTGGGCTCAGTTTGTGGTTCATTCTGATTTATTGCGGTTCATGGTGGTTCATTCTGGATCATTGGGAAACAATTTGGTTCATTATGGCTCGTTGTGGCTCCTTGCCGTTCATTGTGGTTTATTGTGGATCGTTGTGGATCATTGAGAATCATTGTGAGTCAATTGGTTCTTTGTGGCTTGTGTGTCTTATACACCCCTGTCTCAGTGACACGGCAAGATCCTACCCGGTGACCCTATCTTCTGGTTTCCTGGTGACCATTTCATTTAACCTGGTGAAAAACATTTTCAATTGAGTTTCCCAGTGAGTTTAAAAATTATTTTGATTTCCCAAAGAATTTGGCCTTCTCGGTGAGCTGGTCAAAAATTTTGCATACTCTGTGAGTCGAACCTTCCTCACCGGGTCACTGAGACAGGGGTGTTCTCATTGTGTGTAAATTGTAGTTGATTGTGGTGTATTGCGATTCATTGTGGCTCATTTTTATACATTGTGGTTTATTGTGTCTCATTGTGGTTACTTTTGTGTTATTGCGGATCATTGTGATTTATTGTGGTTTATTTAGTTTTATTTAGGCTGATTGTATGCCACACTGTGGTTCATTGTGCCTCATTATGGGTTATTGCAATTTATTTCAAGATTGTAAGTGAATTTATAGGGGGTATTTAAATTTTTTTCCTATTTTTAAAAAATATGAAAGATAGTTTTAACCAATTTAATTTCGTAGATACGAGCAGTCACAAAACAAAGTGGAACAACCTGACTAAATAATAACATTGCACCATAGTCTTCCATATCCCTTCTGGACACAATGCCTTTAGCCCAAATATTAGCTAGCTACATAGATGAGTGGGGAAATTGGCTCGGTCCAATAACTTATGTGACTAATTGTGGCATGTCAAACTAGAAACTTGCAGAGCTTCCATTGGATTGTTATGTAATTTGATGAGTGTTATGTATAGAGCTTAAATTAGATGCACTATTTCAATAACCCTTCAAGGTGCGTTTGTAAAAGTGTTTGTATGCTTTTTCTAGTGTGGTTGTTTGGAAGCATAAAATCTTCAATCAGAATCTCTCTCCGTTCATAAGTTATGAAATAATAGCTAAATACGTGTGTGTTTTGTGTTTCTAAATAATTGAATAACAAGTGATAAGTCGTTCAGAAAAAAGTAGACGTTTGTCTTGTTAACTAGCTGTGATTTTCAAGTGCTATTGATTTTCTACTCGATATAATCAATGAATGACCAGTGTTTATTTACTTTTGTCTTGTTTGAAAACAGTGTAACTCTACTTGTATTTCATTGACTGTCTGGATGTAAAAATACTCTGGGTGAATTACATTAATAGACTTATATATGTGGATCTGACTGATGTATTTTTGCTGCTTTGTGTTCTTTGCTATTTGATTGTTTTCTACATACGTTTATGAATTCATCGCTTCTTGCAGAAACAAAGATCATATCATGTTTTTAAGTTAGACAATGATTACTTATATATTAGTAATTATTAATAAACTATTGCACTATTAGAAAGATTATTAAGCTAAGCATTAATTATTTAGCAGTAATGGTAGTTTCTGCTGATATCTTCAAATAAAATACAAGTTGGATATAGTTGCTCATGTGGAAAATAAAGTCTCAGTTGTCTCAAACTTTAAACAGTTTTAATATTTATGAATGTTTATGAAGATATTCATAGGTGAATATAGTTTTGAATCGGCAACAAGTAAGAAAAGACTCTCATGCTTTGGTTAACATTGGGGCTAAAGTCCTTCTTGCGTTTCAATAATACTTTCTTCGCTTCTCCAAGTATGTGTCTATTAATGTTTTAGATAATTACTTAGATTGTAAACATAAAAACAACAAGAAATTTTCTCTTGAAGTTTTCAAGAGGTTTCCTTTCCTTTATTTTTTATTTGAAATTTTTTAGTATTTCATAATTTTCGATGAAAACAGTTTTATAATATCCGTTTATAACCATGAAAGGCAAGTAGGGATTATATTTTGTGGGAACCATAAAAGCGCAAAGACCCAGGACCTATACTTTTGTTCAAATAATCAGAACAGCTAGATTCAGGCTAAAATATGCTGGTTCTTATTTTAATGTGTTTGATAAGTTGTATTTTCCTTATATAAAAAGTGACGGAAATAAACTTTTCTAAAGAGACCACTACATCTAGAAAGCAATCGCAGTCTCCCAGTAATATTGTTTTTTACAAATCGTTGTTAGAACTTTTTGAAAAATGATACAAAAAAGAACGACCAATAGGGTTTTATGATTACAGAAGATGGATTTCAGAAAATCCTGAATATCCATAACCTTCCACAAAATCAAAAAAATGTAGCAAAAATAAATAAATAAATAAATAAAATAAAATAAAAAAAAATTATATTGGATTATCCAGAAAGAACAAAGAACGTCTTTAAAATCAAATGTGATTGGTCAAAAGAAGATTAAATGTGATTGGTCAAAAGAAGATTAAAAACGTCAATTAGTAGTAAAGAGAAAAAGTTTTTTGATTCTGTGTCACGTATTGCCATACAAGAAAGAATTGCTAAAACTTACTTGGCGAGAATTACTAAAATTCAAAAATGACTAAAAACCATCAAAAAATATTTCAAAATTGAAAATCAGATATCTTTGGCCATTAGTTTATTGAATACAGCCAAGAAGTTCCTGACAATGATCAATTAGAAAAATCTTTGTGTTATAGTAATATTCGATATCTATGGTGGCATGAAAGCAAAATCTTCGGTTAACTAATTTTTCAGTACCTTTTTGTCTTGAAGAATAGGAAATTGACATTTGCATCATTTTATCCAGTTATAAAATATTATGGAGGTAATATTATTTATTATTTATTTTATATTCCTAAAGAATATTTTCCAAAGAGTAATTTTTAACCTTCATGTTATTTCTGTTACACTTGCCAATGATTGTTCTTTGCTATCCATTTTTCGTATATATGTTCTTTTATCTTTTGCCTTTACTTCTGACTTCATTTTTTTTTTTTTTTTTTTTAATGATTGTGTTCAGAATCTTAAGAATTGATTTCCTTTTACAGGGCCGTCGGAAGCTTTTTTTTGGTAGGGGGGCTGAGTTTTGAAATTGAAGTTAACATCAGAAGTATCGTAATG
>JANSTP010183441.1:0-11899 GCA_025330745.1 Cladonema radiatum | reverse complement strand
GAAAATCTTGATTTTTACCCTCAAAATGGCTGGGATACAGATAGTATACACTGAAAAAACGGCTGGGATGCAAAGGGCTAATTAAGAAATTTTGCTCCAATTCAGCCAAGATATAGGGGATTAATGGGCTTATTGTTTGGATATAGCGTTCCCGATGTGACGTTCCGGACGTGACAAAATTTTCCCTACAGAATAAATTAGCACTTGTTGCTTTTTAATGCTTCATACCAAATCTCTTGAACATTTTATAACACTACAAGTTGAATAGATATAAAGATAGCCAATATACTAACTGATTAAAAACTGAATGTAAATACCACTACTAACAAAATAGTAGTCTTGAAGTATTACTATAGAATTCAGCGATTCTGAAAAATGAAAATATCAACAATGTAACAGCTAAACTTTTGGGAACTCTTAAAAAGAAGATTTGGTTGCCTCACTGAAGTTGTGTTAATGCTTGTATTGTCTAAAGTGTCTTTCTGTAGTAAATGTTGAAATATTGATAATAAATACTTAATGTCCTAAAAAGCAGTTATAATTTAAGAGATGTTCAGCCACTGTATTCAAGTAACTAATGAATTAATATAAAATGGAAATACTATTTTCTACAATGTATTGCTTCCCAATAGAACTTTAAGAGATTCTAGACATCATTGCATTGCAAAGATACTTTTTGTAATAAGATCAATTATCTTAATGTTTCACAATACTCTATGTTAGAAATATTCTCTATTTTGATGAGGTTCCCATAAAGACTCCAAATATCTGTATCTAATAATTTGCAATGCACTGGTTTCCTCACTGAAGATGTTTTAATGAATGTTTGAATTGTCTAAAGTGTTTTTCTGTAGAAATTGAATCAGACATTCAGTTAAAATAATTAATAATGTGGATATTGGGGAATTAAAAATTATTTGTAGCACTCTCTAAACAACACTGCCCAAACCTTCTGTATGCTCTTTAAGAAGCTTCAATGTATATAGCTGTTTAAAGTCAGTTAGGAGTAGAATAAAAATGTTTTATGCTGTCTATATTAAAATACTTTCAAACCTAAAGCGTCTTCAAAACGTTTCATGTAAAGACTTCATGGTCTAAAGTTTTACAAAGAAGTTATTTATATATATCATATAAAACTCCTTGTATGTACACTTAATCTAGGCACTCTACTGGTCAAATTCAGTTTAGAAACAAAAATGAAATTTGAAATTGTGTAATAGAAATTATCGTAAATAGTAGTAGCTCTTCTTAAGCTCCTATCCAAGCATTACCCTGTCAGTTATCAGTTAACAAATACAAAAAGATGAGTGTCACTTCCGGAACGTTTCAGACGTGACAAAACTTTAAATCCCTCTATTTCATTATGGTCAGAGCCAATAATTTGATGATTTTATTTAACAATTCTTCAATTCCTAAATTAGAATGTCAAACCATATTAAGCAAAAGCAACTAGCATATCAATGTAGAAATTAAAAGCAATCTTCCATGAGAGGAAAAATGTCTCTTTTTGATTATTAGCACTATTGTTTCTTTGTATATTAAAGCATTAATGTGCCAAGTTGATTAAATTTCAAAATAGTTTGATATAAGCATTATAAAAAGCATGCTTTAGAGTTAAAATGCCATGAATGGTATAATTAGAGCCAATTCAAACTTTGTCACGTCCGGAACATTTTTTTTGCTCAGTGAGAGCTACAAAAATCCAGTAAAATACAAGGATTTTGATCTGAAGCCTATGCTTAAATTGAGATATTCGGACCCTTTGGCAAGTTTCACCACAGAAATTGGCCTCTCAAATTGATTTTGAATTTTTTTCATTTTGGTTGACCTTCTCATGGAATAGCCCTTCAGCATCACCAGAGCTTAGAGTGGGAAAGGCCTTGAAATTTGTAAAACTTGTTTCTTTGTTTTTTTTCACCAAATGGAAACTGCTGCAATTAGGTGTAAATACATCATACACAATATTCTGTCTACAAGTTATTTTAGTATTTTTAAAGACTGCAGAAACTGTGAATAACTGTGAAGATTTTTCTTGCATTTTAGTGTTCACCATTGTTTATTTACAGAGACGTATCCAGATATTATTTGGGCATGACATTTTGTTTTTAAATTAGTAGCTCCTAAAAATGTCAGTCACCATAGTTAGCTGCGGAAGAAAGTTTTGTACTTTGAAACACGTTATGATGGCCTTTTTAGCCTCTAATTGGACTTGAAAATTATCCAGAAGTGCCAATTTTAAAAGGCTGGTTTTTTAGATCTCAATAAAATATTAAAACTTTTTCTAAATAGGACTTTCCTTAGCTGTCAGTTTATAAAAATTTGGGATATTTTTTCGGGCACCCATAGCGGTCAACTGCTATCAAATCCAGTCGGGATACGTCCCTGATTTAAGCTCCTAAGGATTATTATTATTTTCTTTATCTTGAATTTTTGGCCTGCTTTTGAGGACTTGTCCTTATCAGGTCTTCTACTACCCAGTATCTATCATAAATTAGAATGCATCTTATCTTATTTGATTATCGAATCCAATCAAAAATCAATCATTCAATTTTGTTATGACTAAATTCAATTGGCTTCAATAATGGAATTGATTACGCCTGGATATATTAGCTATATATATATTAGTTTTACAGATGCATAATGCAGAGCTAACATACAGGGTCCTATTATTTTCTAAAGTTCATTCAAGCCGGCTAATATTAATAAAAAATGTGTGAATATGAAGAGCATCTATTTATCCCCTAATAGTTGTTAATCATCCACAGGAACACATTTATGAGAAATAATCAGAGGCTAAAGGAGCACACAGTTACAATTAATATCTTGAATTAAATCTCAGGAGTGTCAAGGGGTCTTTGACAATCGATTTTTCTGTTTATTATAACTTTTAGCTGTTAAATTCTGAACCCCCTCGCCCTCCCTCCTTATCGACTATCATTTAGAATCATAAAATACATTAAGCTACCAGGGGTTGATACAGGCAATTTTCCAGGTCGGTATACCAATTTTGGGCACAAGAGTTGAATGTAGTATACTCTGCTTTTATTCTTTCCTATTGCACCACAATTGCACTAAGTAATGTGATCAACAATGCCTGCTGAGGCTTTTTCCAGTGAATCACATGTAAAAACCTCTTAGTTTCATGTAAGGAACATTAATTTGAACAGAAGTGATTTGGGAACAAATATCAAAAACAGCCTTTATTATATTTTTCTGTATTAACCCCTGGTTGTGAAATTGGTAGCGGGGCCGGATCCCTCTCCCTGAAAATGGCTAGCTGCAGTGTTTTATCCAGCCATTTTCACACACCCATATTCGGTGTGAGAAACTCAATCTCTGACCAGTTCTAATAAACTCAATCTTTCAATAGAAACATAAAACCTTCTCAGATATTCAAATTTAGGTGTTTTAGAGAGCAAACATTTAATTTCGGAATAATATTTGACACCAGACATTTAAGTTCTGTTCACTAACTTAATTGTGTTGCACAAAAAACTCAATCTTTATGCAAAATCGGTGTGCAACGAAATTGTTGGATAAAACCCTGTGCTGACATAGACACTCTGCTTTCGATGATCTGACTCGCCAACACTGAATTATCAACATCAAGCTTGTTCCTAGGGCTTTATTGTTTGTTGTTAATCCTTCATACTGAACTATCTTTGGGCTTCAGTAAGATATTTTAAAAGCTGATTGGGCAAAGATCTTTGTGATTGGGTGAGTGGGGCCGCCACTCTGAAATAACAGTAGTGTGTGCTCGCGGGGAGTACATTACTTGTCAAAGTCTGTCTGTGCAAATTCATAAATATGCTGATATCTGCACAACTTTTTCTCACAGACAGAAAAAGAATCTGCACATCTTTCTTAATGCCAATTTTTTTTAACATTGACAAGCTATATTACAACAGCACACCTTTTTTCTTTACATATTTGTCACCTAGTCAATCCCCCTCTCCTATTACCATTTTGTCTTTTTATTCAGCAGAGAAATATAAGACAATCATGAAGAATTCTAAACTATCAGTATAAGCAACAAGGACCCAACCAAAGTTAACAACAACCAGGTTAACCGCCATGGTATTTTCTGAGTCTTGTGCACACATAATTAGCTCTCTTTTTCATCTCCCCCATATATATGTTAAAAGCATAGTGTGAGATTTAAATATGGTCATGCGATTTCCTTATTTGGAAAACGAAAGCGAAAAAGAAGATTCTCATTGGCTCAAAACTGTGTAAACGAAAAACCAATCACAAAACGTCAAAAAATTTTCGGGAGAAACAACTCCAAAGTTCCTAGTGTAATTTCTATGAAACTTTTCATACAGAAAACAGCAAATAAATGCAATGGGAAAACTTTTGCATAACTTTAAATGTACTTTGCCTATAGTAACCAAATTTGGTACACATAATCTGCAAATAGTTCTGATCATTTTAGGTCAATTTTGATGGTCGGTTGCTATAGCAACGAATCATGACGTCACTGAAAACTCAATTTTCGAAAATTTTTGTAACTTTACGTATACTGTGCCTTTAGTAACTAAACCTAGTACACATAAAGCCCAAATATTGACCAACATTGACGGTTGGTTGCTATGTTAACGGACTATGACGCCATTCAGTCGTCAATTTTTGACATTTTTTTATAACTTTACCTGTATTTTGCCTTTAGTAACCAAACTTGGCACACATATACCCTGAATGGTTCTAAAGGCCTGGTTAGACTACTACAATTCGGCTTCGGCCTACAATTCGAATTATGTAGAAATTTTAAAAAATTCTAGAATAATTGTGGCGTGAATTGCAGCATGGATCTAATCAAAGAATTTTTTCTTCTCTTCGAAAGAAATTATTGAAAACAGGTGGTTTTATTGATATGTTCTAAAGACTGGTGTACAACTCACTACAATTTTTCGATTTTTCAAATCAGTTTGAAAATTAATTTGAATTGTAGCGAATTGTAGCTTGTTTGCCACCTGCATAATTTGAACATTTAAAGAAATTGTAGGTCTCTTGTTACATGCTAAAAATTTCCTACGATTCGTTAAATATTTGCTACAATTCGAATAGTAGTTCGAATTGTAGTAGTCTAACCAGGCCTTAAAGAATTTTAGACCAATTTGGACAGTTGGTTGCTATGGCGACTGCCTACCTTTTACTTTTTTCACATCTTTATTAAGTAACAGATTGTGCAATGCCAGCAAGGGACTGCGTAGCGATTCTTTGCTTAACCTGCACTAGCAGGATTGTACGAGAATGACCAATAATCTAAAACATGTCGTAGAGATTTTAGAACATTAATATAGACATAGGATCGCGCAGCGATCTGTGACTGTGTAAAGAAGCCAATACGACGCTTCAATGTCGTGCCACGCTTTTTTGCGGCTTCATTACTAGCTCTTCTCAGTGGAGCAAGACTTTATATAAAAGACTTTATAAGAAGACCAATACTTCCTCATCCCTGACCAAACGTAGAAAACATAATCTAGAGATTTAGGTATTAGAGATTCAGGTATTAGAGGTATTAGTTATTCAGGTATTAGACTTCAGGTATTATAGATTTTAAATCCTTGATTTGTCAGCAAGGGATCGTGCAGCGATCTCTTGATGGGACTGCGTTAGCAGGCCAATACGACGCTTCAGTGTCTTGCGATGCTGCGTGCAGCTTATGAAAGGTAATCGAATATCACAATTTTTTGTTATATTTTGATTGGTTCGATTGATTCGATTACTGTTTGATTAGTTCGATTAATGTTTGATTATTTCAATTGATATTCAATTATCTTTACTTTATTCAATATTCTACTTTTTTCAATCACCTCATTTCATCGGTTTCGTGTCTTGAATAAGTGTCGAAGGGAGACTTTAGTTACTCAATTATATAATTTGCTCAACATTTAATTGACATGATTATTCTTATTGGACGGCGCAGTCCATGGTGCATGGGCGCACCTACCAAAACTCGATTTCGAGAGAGATTTTTCAAGAGAAACTAGGAAATGGAAATTACGGCCAACTTCCATCCCAAGGCTTCTTTTCTTGTAGTGTGTAGAAGATAGACAACAGAGGTAGGCAGCAAAGGTAGACAACGGACATTATACAAGATTTATTGAAATTTATTGATATGCAAAATGAGTTTTTAAAATCGAAGTAATCAAATCCTAATCGAAGTAATAGGGCGCTATTGAATCAATCAAATGCTAAACGAATTAATTGAATCACAATTATTTGACTACTAAATTACCATTTGATTAGTTCGACTATTGAAATCTATTCCCTTTTTAAAGTAAAATAAAGTACAGGAAAAGGAAGACCCAAGGAGTGACTGTCCTCAAATCGGGCCAAAAAAACCTAAGTAAAAAAAAGCAAATAATAATAATACTAATAATAATAATAAAAGCAAACAACAGACAACAACGCACAAACAACAACAGCAACATTGAAACAAAAGAAATCAAAAGAAATCAAAATATCAAAATATCAAACTGTAATATAGAAAAAGTAAATAAACCCTAAAAGTAATAATCCTAGCTATATATTAAATAAGATTTTGTAAGATAATATTATACATCTCTATGTACATATATACTAAAAAAAGAGAGGGGGAGGAGAAAAATGTTTAAAAAATCTTGATTTATAAGAAACTTTAATAGCATCTATCGACATAAAAGGTGGTGGTTATTTCTCCTTAATAAGTTATTACAGAAAAAAAATCCCATAAAAAAAGAAAGCACTCTGATTCTTCATAATCCATCATTCAATCAAGGTCAGGTAATATGGTGGAACCTGGGGCCTTATTATCGTACAGTTAGTAGGAGGTCAATATTTCATTGCTCAAAAAATTCCTAATATCATATTGATGTAAATTTTCTGATTGTGCATGTGTATGAAAAACTACAAATTTATTCCAATCAATAGTACACTTTTTAATGGAGGATAAACTACCAAACATGTGTGTATTATTAGTATAAGGTATATCTAGAAGGCCTTTAGTAGCTGCTCTAGTGTTGTAGGTATGTATGTTCCTTCAACCCTTAAATTGAGCACAGAATTTACCAGGGAGTACACCTTCATTTACCCTTTTCATGAAGATAAAGTTTTGTACAAAATGAAGGTCTTCAAATTTTAATATCTTTAAATCGTTAAATATCTGATCAAGATCGATGTTTCCTGGGCTAAAAGTTATCTTTTTAATTGCCCTGCCTTGCAGGTGTTCTATTTTGTTCCTTATGCTTAAACTGTTGGCAGACCAGACCTGGCAACCATACAGTTGGTGAGAATTAAATATTTGATTGGTAAAGCATCATTACTAAGGTATTTTTATTTGACATGAGGTATCGAAGTTTGCTAAATTAATAAGTTTAACCAAGGTTTTATAGGATTTGTGAGAGCATATTAGATTGGTGTCATCTGCAAAGTGCACTACGTCAGAGACGTTGACTGATGTGCAAAGATCATCTATATATAATTTGCATAGTGTGAGATTTAAATATGGTCATGCGATTTCCTTATTTGGAAAACGAAGGCGAAATAGAAGAATTTTATTCGCTCAAAACTGTGTTAAAGGAAAACCAATCAGAACTTTCCGTTTGGAAAAGAGTAAATAATTGGAATGGGAAAAATTTTCCATAACTTTACAAGTACTTTGCCTTTAAACCAAACTTGGTACACATATACTCCAAATAGTTCTAAAGATTTTTAGGCTGCTAATTTTGACGGTTTATTGCTATGGCAACAGCCTATGTCGTCATTATGTGGCAAATTTTTTAAATTTTCTATAACTTGATCTTTCTTTTGCCTTTAGTACCGAAACTTGGTACACATATTCTCATTTGTTCTAAAGATTTTTACACCAATTTTGACGGTTGCTTGCTATGGCAACTGCCTATATGTCACTCATTTTTTCACATTTTTTAAATAAGAGAAAGTGCACTCTCAACAAAGGATTGCGTGGCGATCTCTTGCTTGGGTGCGCTAGCAGGCCTGTGCGAGGCTTCAACGTGGTGTGATGCATTTTGGAGAGGAGAGGGTATTATTTAATCCTGTTAACGTCGCAACGATCTGTGATTTTATAAGTGCAGTAACTTTAATAAAAAGTAACTTGATAACATGTCCCGTAATCAAAAATATTGTTAGAGATTTTAAAGCCTTATTACAGATATAGGATCGCACAGCAATCTGGGACTGCATTAGCAGGCCAATACGATGCTTCAGCGTCAGGCCACGCTGCGTGCAGCTACTTTTTATAAATGATGAACAGAAGAGGTCCGAAAATTGAGCCTTGTGGGACACCGCATTTAATAATGCATGATTCTGAATATTCCCCATCAATGGATACAAATTGATTTCTATTTGAGAGATAGGAGAAAAACCAATCTTTGGCATCCCCTCTAATTCCATAATGCTCTAATTTGGCAATTAATATAGTGTGGTCTACTGTGTGAAAATTTGACAAGAGAATAGACCATTATCAACATCATTTTCTAGTTTACTCAGTATACACATTGGGCTTTTCCAGTTTTACTCTATACACCCCCAAGGACGTATATTTCCAGGGCCTGAAATTTTGCGATATTCCAAGGGGTCAGTGGGATATTTCCAGACTGTCAACCCTTGATAAATCTACTTTCCAGGAGTCAAAGACTCAAAAATGTAAGAAAATTTCCAAAAGAGGTTATTTTCCAGGGGTTAAGAGATAGGTATCTGATAGGTAGTCATTTCCAAGGCCAAGGGGATAAACCCCATTCGACACACAATTTCCAGACTGAAAATGAATTATTGAAACCTTACATCCTTGGGGGTGGGTCATGAACTATAAAACTAGGTTCTTTGTGTTTCTTGCATATATGCAACATTTACTTGTTGTCTGTATTTTGTATTATCATTCAGGTTGTATAAAAAGTTAACTACTTAAGAAATGAATTATACCACATCTTGGTAATCGCTTTTCATTACAGTTTATACAACCTTATTATTCCATTCAATATTCAAGCCTACAAACTTACAACTAACAAACAATGGACAGAGTATTACGACCAAATCGTTTTGAGATTTTACCGAACACATCAAACAGTGGTAAAGAATTCAAACATGGGTTATGAACATTCCAATCCTTTCTAAATGTCTTACCACAAGAAAATTTAAACAAACTTGAAGTTTTAATAAATTACGTATCACCTGAAGTGTTTGAATATGTGAATGAATGTACTAGTTGTGATGCTGCTATTAATATATTAAATGATCTTTATGTGAAACCTCCTAATACAATCTTTTCAAGACATCTTCTTGTAACTCGTCGACAAATGTCAAATGAAAGTTTTGATGATTACATTCAAGCTTTAAAAATACTAGCTAAAGACTGTAATTTCAGAGCAGTAACTGCAAACCAATATTGTGAAGAAGCAATTAGAGATTCTTTCATTAATGGTATCTTGTCGAATGCTATCAGTCAGCGTCTGCTTGAATTTTCAAATCTTACTCTTGATGAAATCCATACGAAAGCTTGTGCCTATGAATCCGCACAAAAACACTCTGAAAATTATCAAAATTACCAGTCACCTCCGACAGTATCAGCAATTAATAATCAAACACCTGATACCAATTCATACCCTCACATTAATTCCAGCTCGTCTGCACCTGAGTTATGTTACTTTTGTGGAAATAAGCGACATATGCGATCCAAGTGTCCAGCAAAAGATGTTATTTGCAACAACTGTCATAAAAAGGGACATTTTGCAAAAGTATGCAAATCAGAAAAATTTGAAGCGAAAGTAGGGTCAACATCTTTCAAACCATTTTAGCTGCAATCACTGCTGCCCCTACCGGAGAAGGACTTATGAAATCGACGTGCCCAATTCATATTAACAACACTGTAGCTAATGTATTAATCGATAGTGGAAGTACTAATAGTTTCATAAAAGACACTTTAGCAAAAAAACTCAACCTTAATATTCACAAAAGTAATGGGGAAGTTCACATGGCCTCAACGTCTTTATCTTGCCACATATTGGGTGCACGTTTTGTTGACATAATTATTAACGAACAGTTATACCAATCAGTGGAGTTGAAAGTAATGAAAGACCTTTGTACTGATGTCCTTCTTGGACTCGATTTTCAGTCTCAACATAAAAGTATTATTCTTAAATTTGATGAAGCAAAGATAGCCTAACTGTGTCATCTTTAAGTACTTTGAATACCGAATCCCCATGTATTTTTGATAATTTGATGCAAAACTGCAAACCTATCGTGCAAAATCTCAAAAGTTTAGTGGAAAGGACAAGAAATTTATCAGGACAGAAATTCAACGAATGCTTGAAGAAGGAATTATCCAACGATCAGTTTCACCATGGCGAGCTCAGATTGTTGTCACCAGTGGTGAGAGATCAAAAAAATGTTAAGTCATTGATTATAGTCAAACAATAAATAAATTTACTCAACTTGATGCATATCCTCTTCCGAGAGTTGATGACATAGTTAATAAAATCACTCAATATAAATATTATAGCACTATTGATCTAAAATCAGCCTACCACCAGATTGAATTAAAACCTGAAGATAGAAAATATACAGCTTTCACAGGTGACAGGGCTCTATATGAATTTACAAGAATGCCATTTGGCATAACAAATGGTGTTGCAGTATTTCAACGAAAAATGAATGAGTTCATTGAGCAAGAGAAGTTAGAGTATAATTTTGCATATATGGATAATGTGACTATATGCAGTATGACCTTAGAGGAACATGATTGTAATTAAAAGAAATTTCAAGAAGCTGCGGAGTGTAAAAACCTCACCTTGAATATGCAGAAATGTGTTTTTCGAGTGACATCTTTAAATTATCTCGGTTATTTGATTAAAAACTGTTTAAAACCGTTAAGGAATTTGCCCGTTCCCTCTAACATCAAAGCACTCAAACGTGTCTTGGGACTGTCTTCTTATTATTCAAGATGGATAAGAAACTTTTATGATTATATTTCACCGCTTGTCAAAGCAGAAAGATTTCCATTAGCACAAGAGTATGTAGAAGCTTTAATCGACTGAAAGATGAGATTGAACACTCTGTTGTTAGTAGTATTGACGAAAACCTTCCTTTCGAAGTACAAACAGATGCGTCAGATATTGCTATTTCGGGAGTATTAATTCAAAACAATAGACCAGTGGCTTTTTTTCCAAAACATTGCAAGGCGCTGAGCTTCAGCACACACCTATTGAAAAGGAAGCATGTGCAGTTATCAAATCAATACGTCATTGGAGACACCTGCTTACTGGGAAACATTTTAAACTAATCACTGATCAGAATCCGTCGCCTTTATGTTTGTTAAAGACATCAATAGTAAAATTAAAAATCATAAAATATATCGATGGCAAGTGGAATTGTCATGTTACAATTTTGATATAATATATCGTAAAGGGGTTGATAACGTTGTTGCTGATTTGTTTAGTCGAATGTATTGTTCTTCGCAAACTATAAATCAATCTGTATTAAAATCTATGCATGATTCACTGTGTCACCCTGGAATCACTCGCATGACAGCTTTTATTAGAAGTCAAAATTTACGATATTCTGTTGAAGATATTCACTCTATGATTAAACAATGCAATGTTTGTCAAAAATGCAAACCTGCCTTCCACAAGCCTCCTTACCAGACATTCAGAAATTCCTCACCCCTGATCTTAGGCGCCTCCTTTGTAACGCCCTTACCCAACCTCACTTTGATTACGCTTGCCTTGCTTGGTACCCAAAACTAAAGAAAAGTTAAATGCGGCCCAAAGGAAATGCATCAGATTTTGCCTAAAGCTTATTTCTAAGACTCATATTGAATGAGGTCATTTTAAAGAAATGAATTGGTTGCCTGTCCATGAGAGATTTATTTTGATGTCAAATGCTAGCATTCATAAGTTCT
>JANSTP010183329.1:0-21914 GCA_025330745.1 Cladonema radiatum | reverse complement strand
CAAACTCTTATAAGAATTTATTGTTTAGGTCGAAACATTTTTCTTCATATTTTTATCTGCTTCTGAAATTTTAAAAATTACCATAGTAATCTTTTGAAATTATGCGTACAATGAGGACCAGAACGGACATAGTAAAACCGTGTATTATCTATTTCTGCACCCAACCAGGAAACGATTTTTGGGGGTCTGGATCCTAGACGCTACCTATGACGTCATAATTTAACCTGGGCATCACAATTGTTCAGAATGATAATTATAAAACCAGTTTTAAAGAGTGTTATGTCTTATTACTAAAATGCATTGAAAAAGTAATGTGGCTGATATATATTGTGGATACTAACCTTAAAAATGGGGATTATCGTACTTTAAATGTTTACTAAAATAAAAATTAGCTGAAATTCGAAATTTCATATCAAAAACCTCCGTTCTATTTTTGCAGGTACTTAAATTTTGTATTTCCACTTTTCCGTACCCGTTATTAAGAAAGAGTGGCAGAGGAGGAGGGAGAATTACAGGGATGCGGAAAGGATGAGACTTGCGTTAATTGCAAAGAAATACTTGACATCTCTAAGAAATTGAATAGATCGAAAATATACAATTGATAATCAAAAAAACATAATAAACTCGTAAACTAACTAATAGTCTGAACAAGGTCTGAATTGCTTTCATATTTAAGAACATTCATCTCTAATTTCATAAAACAATTTCCATATTAATATTGTGGGCTTTTCAAGTTCTAAGAGTCCACTATCAGCTTTTATATTGTATGAATAAAATTAAAGTTTTATGTGAAAGTTCAAATCAACCAAGACTTGTTGATCAATTGCCTTTTCCCTACATTAATTCGAGTTTCGTTTCTACACGATCTTTTCTATACAGTTGACTCTCGATAACTCGAACTTTCAAGGGACCGAGAAAAAAGTTCGACCTATCGAGATTTTTGAGTTTTCGACTGTTCCTGAAACGGGTTTGAAGGTTAAAGGGACCGAGAAAAAAGTTCGACCCACTGAGATGTTCGAGTTTTCGAGTGTTCGAGTTTCCGAGAACCAACTGTACTGAAAAATTTCCTTTTTGAATATTTCTTTTTGATTCTTTCCTTTTCTCGCAAACATGATGCAAACTTTATACGAAAACATGGATAGAATGCATAGTTGATTTGCAACAGCCAAACATGTATAAACAATGAATGATCTTCTTAAAACATTGTCTTCACTGTAGTAAACTCACGGCAATATTATATACACAAGATTGGATGTAAACATTGCTAACATAATAGTCTGTGTTTCTTTGTAATACTCTGGTAGATTCCAGGCTCTTATTCCATTTACAATACATGGTATTGAAAATATGACAACGCATATCAATTGATAAGATATTGATAAATCATTTGGGCATATTAATACCCGATCCATACTTTCTTTTCGCGAAATACTTGTTCGGTTTGTTTTGACCATTGACTTTAATATTATTCCAGCGATCAGTTGGGACAATAGAAAGGCAAAAGAAATTGATAAATCTTTCATGCGATAAAAGGTTCTACTTCTTACAATTTCCAACGAATGTGAATTAAATACCTTATCGTCCCTTTTTACAACGGCCCTTAATTAACGCCGGCCCTTTTTACGCCGGCCTTAATTCCGACACCCACGATATTCTGCCTAACGCCATTTAGGGCCGACATTTTCACCTTTACAAAAATCTGGAGAAAAAGATGGCGTTTTAAGATGTTTTGCCCAATTTTTTACTCAGATTTTAACTAAGGTTGTATAAATAGTCATATAATTTTGTTTTTTTATAATAGAAGACATGGTAAATTGATTAATGAAAACATCGCTTGGTTTTACTTGAACTTAATATATTTTCGTTGAAAATTTTCGGCATCATAGATATGCCGTTATTCAATCAATAATAAAAAATTAAAAAATTGTTATACAATACAATAGCTAAAAAAGTTCAAAGAACAGTAGAATAGCTTCAAATCATTGTGACGTCATTTCGATATCTTGTTCAATAATGGTATCCAGGACTTAGTTTCAACATATCTACCGTTATCTTGATTAATAACTATCTTTGAATAAAATTAATGAAGACTTTTGGATTTCAAGAGACTCTCTTAATATGAAAGAATTTCGGTTCAATTGAAACAGTCTCAACGTTATTCCAGTCAATTTGTTGTTTACAGTTTTTAGCATGGGTTACTAAACCACTATCTGTCCACTTCCCTTCAAAAATCTAAAAATCTCTGAGCATGGTTTGTAGAGATGAATCGACCGTGTCGGCACAAAAGAATGGACAGTATGTAAAGATGAAGTCCAAGTTTCATTTGATATCGTCAATCTCTACCCATCGGTACCAATTAAAAAGTCGATTGATGTCGTGATGGACTTACTTAAAGACAGCTATAATGATTTTAATAACGAAACAAAACTGACACTGAAAGATACAAAAACTCTGATTGAATTATGTTTGAAAAAATGCTATATTAGATGGGAACACCAAATCTACATGTTATAAAACTCAGGATCAATCGGACTATCTTTAATGGTTGTCATAGCAGAAGCATACGTCCAAAAAATCGAACACAACGCAATTGAAATCGCCAAAACAGAAAGTGAAACCTTAGTACCCAAATTTTACAAACGATTTTTAGAAATTTTAAATTCGCAAGATGGTAGTATTCAATTTACAATTGAAGAAGAGAATGAAAGTAAAGAATTATTTTTCCTTGATATCGCGACCAAACGCAATGCAGAAACGTACAACTTTACGGTACACAGAAAAGATGCGATAACAAACGTCATGATTAAACCGAATCCTTCCATCGATCCAAAGATAAAAAACAAAGTTCTTAAAGGGTTTCTTGCCAGAGCCAAACGAATTTGTTCGCCTGAATCACTACAGGAAGAAATCAATTTCATCACAGACGTTTTCGTAGAAAATGGCTACAATCGGAAATATAGAAGTATAACAAATATTACCAATACGTACCTAAATCATGACAACAGATGCAAAAACAAGCAGGAATACAAAAATCTTACATCGTTACCATGGATACCAGGCATCAGTTCAAAATTGAAAAAGGCTTACAATAATGTTGGTCTAAAGGTCGCCTTTAAATCTACCAAAAATTTACAAACAATACTTTGCAATAGAAATAAATCGAAAAACAAAAAATACAGCCATCCAAGAGTTTATAAATTAAAGTGTGATTGCGGAGGAGAATATATCGGGGAAACAGGAGCAAAAATATCTACAAGAGTGTCACAACATCAAAAATCGATATATGAAGGGAAGTGGGCGGATCGTGGTTTAGCAACCCATGCTAAAAATTGTATAAACAATAAATTGACTGGAATAACGTTGAGACTATTTCAATTGAACCAAAATTCTTTCATAGAGCAAAAAGAGAGTCTCTTGAAATCCAAAAGTCTTCATTAATTTTATTGAAAGATAGTTATTAAACAAAGACAACGGTAGATATGTTGAAACTAAGTCCTGGATACCCTTATTGAAAAAGATATCGAAGTGACGTCACAATGATTTGAAGCTATTCTACTGTTTTTGAACTTTCGTAGCTATTGTATTGTATAAATGTTTTTTACTTTTTTGTTGTTGATGGAATAATGGCATGTCTATGATGCGGAATATGTTTAGCTACTGTATTGTATAAATGTTTTTTAAATGTATAAATGTTTTACTTTTTTATTATGGATTGAGTAATGGCATGTCTATGATGCCAAATATTTTCAACAAAAATATATTAAAAAGAAGACATAGTAAACTATGCAAAATATGGAAGTTAATTGAGTTTTGGCAAAAGTCAAAACTCTCAAATTTACCCTAACAACTCGCAGAACTTTGCAGCCACGAATATTTCTTACATTGAAGGAAAAGTTTAATTTTTGAAAGTTCCTCTTTTAATATTAAAAACTTTTTGGACTATATCAGCCAAAACTACCTAGAAAATTAACGCCGGTTTTTGAACAAATACAATATTTTTGGCCCATATTACGCCGGTCCTCTTTATGCCGGCCCTTTTAGTGCCACTTACCCAAAATTAACACCATTTAGGACCGGTGTAAAAAGGGCCGATTAGGTACTTTTAATAATCTTCGGACTTTGCTAAAAACAATGCCATATCTAATTGAACCAAATACAGAAATAATTAGGTGTCTGTTTTCACAAATCAGTTGATTTGGTCTCCATAGAAACGACACTACCATAACGGCATTATAAATCAAATGAAATATCAACTGAAACATGGTCATTCCAAAATTTCTAGAGAAAACAATTGGCGTTTTTCTGTAATAAATATAAGTTGTCATTATCATCGTATCGATAACTAAGAAAACTAAAGATATTGCCAGCAATCTTACACCGTCAATTGAAATGTATTGCAAGTAAATGAATTGATAGTGTCAATGCAATCTTTATGGTCAATATTTGATATTTGCACACCGGTGCATTGAGTGCATGGTTGTGAACCAAATCTTTTTTTTTAATAAAGTTTTCATCACAAGCTCGCACTGCCATTAATTTTGCAACGGAATAAATGAGCTCATATATGTTTTTCTTCTCTTCGTATAATAAAATCCATGTGTGCAATTTTGTCGCATGTGTTGAAAAGTTTGATTGATTGAACTTGTCGATTACCCATTTCACTCTATGTGCGTAATACCTTTCAGGATCAAATTAAAAATGATTATCTCTCAATTTTGAAAAGCTTACACCGCCTTTGAAATGTAAAATATTGATTTTAGTGATAAATGCGAAAAAAATTAACTTTGTATCTACGTTTCTGAGACTTAATGACTGATCCAGCATATAAATATTGGAAATTGTTCCTGAAACTTATGTCAAGTTTCTCCTTGCATTTGTTCAAGAATGAAGGCTGTTTTACCATGCATTTTGTAGTTGAAAAATGTTATTAATAGTTTTGTGTTGTTATTATATGTAAATCATCCACAGTGCTCACATATAAAACGTTTGCAGATACTTTACTGCTGATCATTTGAATTACTTGATCAAAATTTTTATCGAAAATTGAAACTTGGAAAAGAATATAGTTGATATCAATATATAGTTGATATATAGTTGATAAAAATATCAATTCTCTTGTTCTATTACTACTTCCAGTAGTATTATTAAACCTAAAAGCGTCTAAAAATATAGCGCTCTCGACGTCAGCTTCCGAAAACAGCGTTTTGAACATTTCCATGTTTTAAGGAAAACCTGGGTTTTAAAATGGGAATCTACTAACCAAATTGGTATAGGGTATTTAAAAACTTGTATTATCGTCGACCAAAATATATTCATCTAACATAAATTCCACAAAAAATTTCCTTTTCACTACATCTAACCCTAAACGGTAAATCATCCGTGGTCTACGAATGTGAGGGCCTAAAGAGTAAGTCTGAACACTATACAAGTAGGTCTTTAACACTTTCAACAGTAAACAAATAAAAACCTTTAATTTTTCTATCCATAAACCAGCATGTCTTTTCAAAACAAAGCGTTATTAAAGTTTTACTGTTTGAAGTTTCTGTATAATCGATTAGATTTCTATCGTCTTGAAATATGCCAATAGCGTAATCCTCCCCAGATTAATCATAATGAACCTTGTAACTATCAGTATATGCACTCAGACTGTGATCAAATAAAAGAGTTATTATTGATGCGATTTTCATGACATATTTCTGCTTGCTGTTAATAACTTCTTATTAGAAAATTCACCATTCCATTGATTGCTTTTGTAACTCTAAGCATATATGACTAAGACTGAGAGTGAACACTTCTTTGCGACGATACATCTTTCAAACGGAAATACCTATGTTCACCATGAAATAAGAAAACGTCTTTCAGTCATAACCTGAAAGATGAAAAGAAAATAAATCAAGCAAATTGATGATGATGCGAAAAAGGTTTTAAACTGCATTTTTTTACCTAAGAAAATGAGTCACAGAGTAAGTCAAGTGATGAGTAGTCAAGTATCCGAGTATGTGTTCTATGTGAGCACTTCAGACGAGTTCCTATCAACAATTTTTTTAACATTGTCAGATTTTTAGCATTGTCAGATTTTCAAAAAGCATAGGTATTCTATGCAAAGCCAAACGTTACCTTAAAATTAATAGTTTAAAGCTATTATATTTTCCATCTATTTATAGTTACTGAAATTATGCAAATATTCCTTGGGCAAGCACTTTTAAGAGCAAGTTAATGGAATGGCATTGCTAGCAAAAGCATGCACTACGAATTATTTACTGTAAGGACCGTCATGCTTCAACGGAACCTCTTTTCAAAGATATATAGGCTTTTTTCCGTATGCAGCGAAAATTGGTGATGCACCAGACGTTTTCAATGGCATTTTTGAAAGTCGACCTCCAAATAAGTATAAACAATTATTTAAACTATTTTACCGACAGTTTTGTGTCGACTTTAGAGGACTGTATTAATGGAACAAATACATATTAAACGGTATGAAGGAACTAGAAAGTAGTCAGTCATATAGTGCTTTCAAAAACAACCTTAAAACTTATCTAATTGAACTAGAAAATGTAATAGAAACCTTCATCACTTAATTAAGACTATAGCTAACTAATCATAAAAAACGCTCTTCTGGCCATTTAATAATTTCTCTAAGAGCTTCTGGACATAATTTTAGCTTAAAAACAACGTTACCGACGATACGATCTTGCAATCTGCTTTCAGTTCTCCCTGAACTAATAGGTGAAATTCTGTTTCTTATGTATCATTTTGTGTGTAATTATGTTCTGTTAAGGCCCAGACAAACGAAGGCTACAAAGTCGCATGTAGCATGCTACATACGACATTGTAGCATTCATTTGACCATAGCAATTGCTACATGGACCATAGCAATTGCTACATGCTATTTGTAGCATGCTACATGCGACAGTAAATAACATGTCAATTCTGAAAATTTGTAGCATGCTACAAAAATGCCGCCTGAACGAAGCCGGCCAAACGAATGTGATTTTGTAGCATGTGACTTTGTTGCATGCTACATGCGATTTTTTATCCTTCGTTTGTCTGAGGCTTTATACTATGGCTATATAAAGTAACATTTTGTACTTGTAAAGTCATTAAAAAAAGATTAATTTTGTCCTGCGATTGAACAATGTACTGTAGTGGCTCTTTTTACTATTTCAATTTTTTTATTGAATATACAGGTCTACATTGGTACAAAGTTTTTGAATACATTTGCAAGTTATTTTTCATTAGGAATTTTTATTATTATTGTTATTATTACTTATTTATTTATTTCACTTCCTAAACCTTTTCAAATTTAAACTTTTTGCAAACAACATGATAAGTTGGGAAACCAGAAGAAGACCATTCTTGGTCTTATCACTGGACCCTTACTGGACCTTTACTGAAGTTGGAGCTTTTGCAAAAGAGGGACGCCAGTGTCAGTCAACAATTGAAATATCGAGTTCAGAAATAAGTGAATATGAAGGCTAGTTTGCATATTATGTTATGAGGTTATGGTTAGGTTAAATATGCAAAGTATTGTATTTCAAAAAATTCACTAATATCCTCTATATTCAAGAGGAGGTTTTTCATTTTTGCTTGAAATGAAGGAAAGGGTAAAGTTTCTATGTCAGTTTTCATCCTATTCTATACTTGAGGAGCACGATAGTTTCTTCCATATAGATTAGCCTTTGTTTTACATTTTGGCAAGAGTAGTTTACCATCACTTCTTAAACCACACTTAGATTATAGATTAGGATTTTACTACATTGAGCAAAGCTCTCGGTGATCTTTTTTACACATTTAAAAGTCAGTATTTCAAAAATATCCTGATTGCAGACATTAAGAATATTAAATGATTCTATATCTAAGAAACGAGGTACAGATTGGGTGTGGAATTTCAGCTAATTTTTATTTTAGTAAAACATTTAAAGGACGATAGTCGACAACTTTCTACATTGTTACTTAACTGACCCGATATTCCCAATTATTGTCCTGCTGTTTTGTTAAAAGAAAGAAAACATAAAGAGATACTCAATTAAAAAAATAAAAAATAATCACAAAATGAAATAAAATGTTCAAAACAGGAAGACAGAAAGATGATTTTATCGTCTGTTTTGTATATATTCTTTGATTTACCTTATGGAGACGAAAGAGTATTGTATAAAGCGGTTAAAGTACTTCAATAAAAATAGCTTTGTTATTTACCTCCTTCTATTTTGAAAAACATTGTCAAAAAGGAAGTACTCACTTTCATTCTCAGCCATTAGTCAATGAATATTTATGAACATCAACAATTTGTTTCAAAAGCTTTGTTTAGTTGGTTATCTCTTTATATTTACCGACGATAGGACGTATGAAATCTATAAAAATATCTCAATTATTGTAAAGTTTTATTATCAGTTTTTCAGTCAGTTTCCACTCTTAAAGGAACGTTAACTGCACAATTGTATATGCGAACATTATTACTAACAAGAAGAAATCTATCATGAAGACTGCATCAATAATAACTCTTTTATTATATCACAGTCTGAGTGGATATACTGATAGTTACAAGGTTCATTATAATTATTCTGGGGAAGATTACACTATTGGCATATTTCAAGACGATAGAAATCTCCCAGGAGCTGCAAACATTAAAACATGGCTATTGTGTTTTGAAAACGCATGCCGGTTTGTTGGTAGGAAAAAGATGGGTGTTTTTTTGTTTATTGTTGAAAGTGTTAAAGACCTACGTACACTGTGCTTAGACTTACTCTTGGATCCTCACATTGGTCGACCACGGTTAGTGTATCGTTTGTCGTTAGATGTAGTAAAAACAAAATATTTTTTGGAAATTATGTCAGATGAAAATATTTTGGTTGAAGATAATAAAAATTTTTACAATGCAAGTTTAGTCTACAGATTCCCATTTTATTGTCCAGGTTTTCCTCGAAACATCGAAATGTTCGAAACGCTGTTTTTGGAAACTGATATCGAGACTGTTGTTTTTTTAGACGTTTTTCTGATTAACCCTACTACTGCTAGTAGCAACAGAGCGAAGGAACTAATAAATCTAATTGATGGAGCAAAAACAGATTTGAACTATATTTTTTTCCAACTTTCAATTTTCGATAAAATGTTTGACCAAGTAATTCAAATGATCAGCAGTCAAGTATCTGCAAACGTTTTATATGTGAGCACTTCGGATGATTTTTCATATAATAACAATACAAAACTATTAATAACATTTTTCAAGTACAATTTGCATGAAAAAATGACCATTATTTTTGAGCAAATGCAAGAAGACACTTGGAATAAGTTTCAGGAACAATTCCCAAGCTATACACATGTGTTCAATGATTTGTACGCAGGAACAATCATTAGGTCTGAGAAGCCTATTTACAAGAAACTTCAATCTTTTATCACAGCTACCAGTAGGTTTGACTTTCAAACGTCGTGTAAGACTTTACAAGATCCAGAGTTTCTTATCTTTAGATTTTATATTAATAGACATCACCCATACAGAGAAAAATTGATACTGAACGAGTTTAATTATAAAAGTACAAATCAAACTTTTCAACACATACAACAAAACTGCACACATGGATTTTATTATAGAAAGAAAAGAAAAACATATCCGAGCTCATTTATTCCGTTGCAAAATCTGTGGCAATGTGAGAAGTGCAGAACAAATTTTTTCAAAAAAAGATTTGGTCCACAAGCATGCACTCCATGCCCCGAAATGTTTATATCAAATATTAACAATACGGATTGTCTTGATCCTTATCAATTAATTTACTTGCAATACAATTCAATTGATGGCATAAGATTGCTGGCAATATCTTTAGCTTTCTTTGTTATAGACTCTCTGATAATGACAACTTATATTTATTACAGAAAAACGCCAATTGTTATCTCTGGAAATTACGAAATGACCTTTGTTCAGTTGATATCTCATTTGGTTTTTAATGCATTTATGGTAGTGTCATTTCTATGGAGACCAAATCAACTGATTTGTGAAAACAGACACCTAATTATTTCTGTATTTGCTTCAATTGGATATGGTATTGTTTTTAGCAAAACTCGAAGATTATTGAAAGTATTTAACTCAAATTCGTTGGAAACTAGGAGAAATGGAATTTTGTATCGTATAGAAGATTTTTCAATTTCTTTTGCCTTTGTATTGACCCAACTGATCGCTGGAATTATATCAAAGTCAATTGTCATAACCAACCAAACAAGTCGATTACGAAAGGAAAATATGGAGCGGGCGTTAATATGTTCAAATGATTTATCAATATTCTATCAGTTGATATCAATTGTCATCTTCTCAATACCATGTGTTGTAAATGGAATAAGAGCCTGGAATCTACCAGAGTGTTACAAAGAAACACAGACTATTATATTAGCTATGTTTACATCCAATCTTGTGTATATAATATTACCGTTAGTTTACTACAGTGAAGAAAATGTCTTAAGAAGATCATTCATTCTTTGCACTTGCTTGATAGTTGCAAATCAACTATTCGTTCTATCCATGTTTTCGTATAAAGTTTGGATCATGATTGCGAAAAAAAGACAGAATCAGACAGAAGTATTTAAAAGAGAGATTTTCGAATATAGTAAAGATCGTGTAGAAACGAAACTCGAATTAAGGAAGCTAAAAAGAAATTTAGTTGATTAGCAAATATTGCTTAAAAATGACTAACTTAACAAAAATTTCTTAAAATCAATATGGAAATTAATTTACCCCTCCCCTTCGTTACTCAAACCTTTACTTTTTTCTAGCTAATAACCTTCTCACAATTCCCACTCTTTCTTAAGTATATGCGCTTTTTTTAGCAACTCTTAGGTGATGGGGATGAAACAATCACACTAAGGTCTAATTTCCAAGGTGGTCAAATATAAACGGAACTACTGAAATAGGTTTTAGAGTAGACTCTTGCCGTTAGTTTACTACAGTGAAGAAAATGTCTTAAGAAGATCATTCATTCTTTGCACTTGCTTGATTGTTGCAAATCAGCTATTCGTTCTTTCTATGCTTTCATATAAATTTTGGATCATGATTGCGAAAAAAAGACAGAATCAGTCAGAAGTATTCAAAAAAGAGATTTTCCAATATAGTAAAGATCGTATAGAAACGAAACTCGAATTGAGGAAGCGAAAAGGCAATTTAGTTGATTATCTAGTCTTGTTTTTTAACATAAAGTTCCATATCAAACTTGATTTGCATTCATTTAATATAAAACCTTCAATAACGAGCTTATAGAACTTTACAAAACGTTTTCATATTGGTAAGGAAACTAAAAAGGTATTCTTAAACATATAAATATAATGTAGATTATTGAATTTAGTTTATAATTGCGATAATGGGAAGTATTACGTTTCTTTACTTATGGATTATTCGAATTGATTTCTTGAAAATGTAAAACATTCTTCTAAATTTGACGTGTGATACTATTATACTCAAATAATCAGTCTTCCTTTGTTGCCTACTTATTCATATCTTAAACTTTGATTGTTTTCTGTCCTAACCCCCTCCCCCCACTTTTTACCACTCTTTCTTAATAACGGGAACAGGTTAAATGAAAATACAATATTTAAATAAATATTGTATTTAAATAAATACTTAAATAAAATATTTTAAGTTCATTATTTAATAATAGGAGTTTATTATTAGAAAAGATGGTTTATATTTTAGCGATTAGAAAACATTAAAGGGAGGATCCATTTTGGTACTGCTTTTGTAAGCACTAAAATAGTTTGGCACATTGTCTAGAGTTGAATATTCGATTTTATACATTCTATATATTCAAAATATTAGAATAACATAATGCATCAAAAAAAGCATTATTGAGTTTCATAAAAGATAGACTAGTTCTAGTCGGTTTCTGGAAGCCACTCACACGGAAAACGAGTTAAAACTAATTTTGTCCATTTTCGCGCGCTTTACGCAATAAGCAATTCCCGTATTTGCCGTATACTAGAAGAACGACTAGAACTAGTCTACATAAAAGATAAATCTATCTTAAATAGAATAAGGAAAAACTCAAATTATAATAGAATAAGAATAAGTTCAAATGATTCTTGAGAAAGATTTGAAGAAATAAAAAAAATAAACATTTGACCCTTCAAAATCGTATTGAACATTTAAAATATCAAGCACAACATTCGTGCTGAAGGTTCTTTAGGACCGAATTTCAAAACGTCCTCTGGCAATTGGTCCCAGGAATGAATTCTGAAAGTTTCAACTGTTCATTTTCACGATACCGGACAGGAGATTATTTTGAAGCCAAAAACGAGGCCTTTATAGGGCGAATTTGGCTAAAATGAGTGCCCAGAACATTCGTCTTACAGGTTCCCTGGACTCCATTTCCAAAAGGTCCCCTGGAAAGTGGTCCAGAGAGTAACTGCAGAGAGTTTCAATCCATCAAAATCGCGGCACCGGACTCCAGATTACTTTGAAGGAAAAACCAAAGCATTTTAGCATTTTTAAGGCCATTCAAAAGGACTGACCTAGAATGTTCGTTCTGAAGGTTCTTTTGTGCCGAATTTCAAACCGTCCCCTGGCAATTGCTCCCAGGAATGAATTCTGAAAGTTTCAACTGTTCATTTTCACTTTACAGGACAGGAGATTATTTTGAAGCCAAAAACGAGGCCTTTATAGGGCGAATTTGTCTAAAATGAGTGCCCAGAACATCTGTCAAAGGTCCCTGGACTCCATTTCCAAAACGAGCCCTGGCAACTGGTCCAGACAGTAACTGCAGAAAGTTTCAATCGATCAAAAGCACTGCACCGGACTCCAGATTATTTTGAAGGAAAACCAAAGCATTTTAGCATTTTTAAGGCCATTCAAAAAGACTGACCTAGAACGTTCGTTCTGAAGGTTCTTTTGTGCCGAATTTCAAACCGTCCCCTGGCAATTGCTCCCAGAAATGAATTCTGAAAGTTTCAACTGTTCATTTTCACTTTACATGACAGGAGATTATTTTGAAGCCAAAAACGAGGCCTTTATAGGGCGAATTTGGCTAAAATGAGTGCCCAGAACATCTGTCAAAGGTCCCTGGACTCCATTTCCGAAACGAGCCCTGGCAACTGGTCCAGACAGTAACTGCAGAAAGTTTCAATCGATCAAAAGCACTGCACCGGACTCCAGATTATTTTGAAGGAAAACCCAAGCATTTTAGCATTTTTAAGGCCATTCAAAAAGACTGACCTAGAACGTTCGTTCTGAAGGTTCTTTTGGGCCGAATTTCAAAACGTCCTCTGGCAATTGCTCCCAGGAATGAATTCTGAAAGTTTCAACTGTTCATTTTCACGGGTCCGGACAGGAGATTATTTTGAAGCCAAAAATGAGGCCTTTATAGGCCAAATTTAATGAAAATGGCTGTCGTGATTCTTTTAATGTTGAGTTGTTGGATATTGAAGTTACCACTGGCATTAGTAGAATGATTCTTGCCCTGACTAATATTTTAGCGTTAATGTCACTTCCACGTCAATGAATCGGTGAATCGGGCTGTTTTTTATATAGCCCTATTGAATTTAGTACTAAGATTCATAATATCATAGTTTACAATTCCTCATTCCTACTGGTCGATGACATATTATTTAATTTCAAGTACACTACTAGTCACATTGTCACCTACGCATCACAAATCATTGCGCTAAATGTTAGATTTGAACTGCCGCGATTGATTTGAATGTTCACTGAAATTTTTGCCAAATGCTACTTCTTTTCGATCTCCATAGTTTCGATGTCGCGACACCATTTCAACTCTGTCAACCCTGTCTTTGGTTGACCCTGTCATATTGTATGACTTTTAATCTATGATGTATCAAATTTGGGTTAGCAAAATTAAACGTCAAATTGCCAATTAATGCCAAAAATTAGCTTAGCAATATAGCAGACCATCAAAATCTAAGTTTTGACCGTATTAATCGTCGATTGGAACCGAGAAGTTATGATACCCTGTTTCACAAGGGGATTTTTATTGACGTTGTTTGCTTTTTGTTTCGTAAAACCTCAACCACTTCTAACAAAAATTGATACAAATATAACGTGCCCCCCCCCTCTAGAACTTCTAAACCACCAATCTAATTACTTTGCATTGCAGGTTCATTGTCAGTTTTCTAAACGTATCAACCAAAATTTACCAAACTTTGAGGCAAAATTGTTAAATTTTTGATGATTAATATCTGAAAAACAAAAAAGGGGTTTTTCATGCAGTTTTCGGTAAATGTCGATTAATTTTATGCGCTTTTAAGAACTTTCAAATATTTATACCGGAAATCCAATTTTTACTGGAACTTGACCAAAAAATTACCTTACCGATAGTCAAATAGAGCGTCGTCACACTCAATATGGGCGTGGCCACCCAACATTGTTCCTGTATAAATTTTGGGAAAAGTCATAAAGTTTCATTATATCGTCTTTTGCTGTTCGTGAGCAATTAGCAATTAGTTAAAAAATCGTTAAAATGTTAAAAGATGAGGGTATTTCCTGGAGGCAAACTGTCTAGAAAATTAATTCAAAGATTTACGTAGCTAATTTGATGTTTTCTCTATGAATACAGTTAAATCTCGCTAATTCGAAGTCCTCGGCGGGTAATTGTTCGATTCATAAAATCTCTCTTTTTCGAATTTTATTCGTTTACACATTCCAAATTCGAATTAGAGAGAGGATTTTGACTTTCCTTTCTCTATCTCTAACTCCAATAAAGCTTTATACTTCATCTCTAGCCTTTGATCTATTTGTCCATTTGTGAATGGATAATAAATTGCAGTTAATCAAACCTCTAGCTAGACATAGACGTGTATTTAAACATTTGAACGAAAATTCGAATTTCAAATAAAAATAAAAATAAATTGAAAGTGTTGACGGTTAGTATAAACTCCGAAATTCGAATTATCTACGAAATAATTAGGAAATTCGGATTTTGCCTGGGTGACCTGAAGATTTGTTTGAATTACAGAAGTTTGCGAAGTAAAGAGAATTGAAGACTAGAGAGTAAATTATTAAGCTTCATTCACAAACCACCTTGATTCACACAAAAGTTAACCTTCACGTTAAAAAACCTGCGTAAGGTACGAGAAGTTGCTCTTTTGTCGATTTTATCTCGAACAGAAATTATTGTTCGTGCGAAAATGAGACGTCGGACCTAACGTCAGACGCTAGAGTTTATGTCGTCGCATGACATGTTCACGTATTTTTCATGTAACGGTGATTTGGGATTCGTTCGAATAATAGAAACATTCGTATAAAGAAACAGAACGAACTTGCATCAATCGGACAGTTAATGTGGAGAGAACAGTTAAAAAAAGATAAAGTGTATTTCCAAATGAAAAATACTGTAGCATGATCCATTCGTGACGACATAATGGAAGACTAATACCAAATTCAAAAAAAGATATTATATTAAAATATTTCTATTAATCCGAGTGTCGACCCCACTCACAAGCTCCCCTCCCCAGCCGACCACCTCCTCTCTATGATGAATAGTGTTAAAATTTACCCATGATAAAAAATTGACAACGTTTCTTCAGTTCTACTCAGTTCGGGCACCATGGATTTTTTAGTTCCTCGCACATTTTCGGGTGGTGCTGTAGGTGGGGTTTCGGAAAATATATTTCTCCAAGAGATATTAGATAACTTGTGCTGTAATTTACATTTTTCATGAAACTTTGACTGAAAGCCACAGATATATTCCCTCAGCAATTTGCAATGGTAAGGATTTTTTCAGGATAATGGCTCTTTATATAGCAGAGACTTTTGTTTCATACACCTCTCACACCCCTGTCTAAGGGGCCCGGTGAAGTACCCAAAACCCACCGTGCTGGCAACTTTTTACGAAAGTTGACAGGGCTGGGAAACTTTCAACCTACCAACACTTTAGAATAGCCCGGACGAGTAAAATTGGGAATATTTTTCGGCGGGTCCAGGTAATTTCTAGGCTCATTTTTGTCGATCTAACTAAAATTCCTGAAAAACTTCCGGGCTGAAAAATTGGGCGAAAATATAAAACGGGCCAGCCACTGTGCACGGTCTCACCGGGTCACTAAATCATGGGTGTTTTCATGGTACCTCATTGAGGGGACTACTGGTATTTAAATGGAATCATATTAACTTCCTTATAATTTCATTACTGCTTTGAAATTTGGTACGAAAATTTGTCAGACAATAACATTCCTAAAGTTTTTCTCTGATGAAAACAGCAGAAAAATGGATACTTTATACAAAAATATGGCCAAAATTCTATTACAAAGGCTCAAACATTTTATTGCTACGACAAGAGTGCGTCGATAATAGGAATGATTTCAGCATGGAATTGTGTTTTGGTAACTTCAAATACAACCGTGGACAAAAATATTTGAAATTCAGAGTAAAACTGAGCAGTTTTAAGATTTTGACTTTCCATTTGTCATGCTAATTTTGACTAGTGAAATCGCGAAAGGGCAATTTTGTAGCTCCCCTAAAGGGCTACAAAAACAGTCAAGAAGGGAGCTGGGTGGTTTTCACCAATTCACCCAAGAGCCCGAGGGTCAAGGCTCATATAGATAAATCGTGCAATATCGCTGTCCGGCCAAGTAAAAATATCTATTTTCAATTATCGCTTGTGGTGCAGAGTCATACTAAAAAAGTTCGAAATTGTTCCAATATTTTTGACCACGATTATAGATGTCACTGAGAAAATACTACTAAGTCATCACAAAAAAACACATCCAAAAAGAAAACAAGCAAGGGGTAAGGACATATTTGGCTTCAAAATAATCTCCTGTCCGGTACCGTGAAAATGAACAGTTGAAACTTTTAGAATTCATTCCTGGGACCAATTGACAGGGGACGCTTTGAAATTCGGCCCGAAAGAACCTTCAGAACGAACGTTCTAGGTCAGTCTTTTTGAATGGCCTTAAAAATGCTAAAATGCTTTGGTTTTTCCTTCAAAGTAATCTGGAGTCCGGTGCCGTGATTTTGATCGATTGAAACTCTCTGCAGTTACTCTCTGGACCACTTACCAGGAGACGTTTTGGAAATGGAGTCCAGGGAAACTGTAAGACGAATGTTCTGGGCACTCATTTTAGCCAAATTCGCCCTATAAAGGCCTCGTTTTTAGCTTCAAAATAATCTCCTGACCGGACTCGTGAAAATGAACAGTTGAAACTTTCAGAATTCATTCCTGGGACCAATTGACAGGGGTCGTTTTGAAATTCGGCCCAAAAGAACCTTCAGAACGAACGTTCTAGGTTAGTCTTTTTGAATGGCCTTAAAAATGCTAAAATGCCTTGGTACCACAAAAAAGCACCACAAAAAAGATAAAAAAGTTTTTTTGAATATTTTGAATATTTTGAATATATTGAATGTATAAAATCGAATATTCAACGACAGTGTGCCAAATAATTTATAACTTTCCTGATATATTTGTACAACCTGCGCCCTTGTTTGCTACAACTAAGAGACTGTAAAATTCAGTGATGAAGCTTCAAGCAAGAAGTTTTATAGTCCTTAAAATATTAACAGAATCCGAAAAAGTAGCATCAAAATCTCTGTTGGTTAAAGGCAACCTTTACTTTTGTTTTTTCTGCTTACGTGACTACACAGGAACAGGATTTATTCTGAACAGGACTATGGCTTTTCTTTGAGGAATCAATGTTACCGGTAATTAAAAGATAAAGAAGCCTTCCAGAACCTTTTCGGAAAATTCAATATGCTGTTAAAAGCAAAACTTCTCAAAGAACTTATGGTATTCGTTTTTGATTAGCCATTATTTAGCTGGCGAAAAAACCAAAACAAAAAATCTTCCAATCTTCAAATCTTCTTCAAATCGCCTTCTTTAAAATGACACACATATCTTCGCTCATATTTAATTCAACGACACTTTTAAAAAGCCACCTTAACTATGATATCAAGCATCAAAAACTGAAAATGTGAGTTAAAGCTTTGAGGATAACTTACCTTAACCCTATTATACCTGGGCTTTTTCATGGACGTTAAATACCGGGGGGGGGGTAAAAACTACCCCCTCCCCTGGTTAAATCTTGAAATACTTAACCAAATGAGATGAAAATTTGCACAGATATAAAGTACCATGAGCACTTTCAAAAAATTTAGAAATGGTACCCTGAAGTCATGTGGTTAAGTGATGACGTCATCAAAACTGCCGAAAATTGCGATATTTTCTACTTTTTAAGTGTATTTTTCAGTATAGTCATATCTATTCATGTAAAACGACTTAGAACTTCATATTTGACATACTTATAATGAATACAATATATTTCAAGCAAATTTTAATTAAAAATTTTCGGCCAGAAATGAGGGAATTTCCAAGGGGGATAATTTTTTAGAAATTTCCGCGGGTTTAAGCGCAAAAAATGTGCTAAATATACTTCAAAACTGCATAATTTCATTCACAATTTGTTGAGAGGGTTAAAACAGGCCATGATAAACAAAATTGAACATGTACCCATCATTTTGTAGGTGATGACGTCATCACAAACATGAAAAACTGAATTTTCGGCTTTTCGCGGCTTTTTTCACGTCTGACGTCGTTATGGCGTCACAATGACGTCAAAACACTTCCGACATATGAGAGACTACTTATGTCACAATAATTTGTCATTACATTTCTATAATAAGGCATGTGACTCTGTAAAACTGGCTTTAAAACAACCAGTGTTGAAAAATTGTGATACCTAGGTTCAATTATGACGTCATAGCTAGCGACTAGGACCCACACCCCCTAAAATTTCTTCAGGGTTGGGTGCAGAAAAAAAATTTTTACATTCAATCAAAATTTCATCAAAAATGTTAACTACAACAGAAGTTATTAATAAAAGTTTCCTTGGGGGTTACCCCCCCCCAGGTGAAATAGGGTTAAAGATAAATTAGAACGCCAAGATACTTTATGAGCTCTAAAGTATGCTAGGATAGATTTTCTACCAAAAATATAAAGATTTGCTCAGCGGATACCTACCAATGGCCATTTTTTCGCTTAGGACAGTCATAGAGATATGTTTTATTCGGAATACGTAGGAATAGTCACCAATTTACCCTTATGTTATAGTAGTAAGTTTTCTACTTTGTACACCTTGATTAAAATTAATTTGGATAAAAAGTAAAAAGTTTACTCAAAATTTCAAGAAATTGAAAAGAGTAGAAAAAACAGACGTTCAAAAATCACAACCAATGAGGCAGAAGAAAACACATTACGTATTTTTCATGAGATTGGACTATAAGTAAATAAATAAGGAAGACAGTCCGATTGTTTGTATCCAAACAGCATATCAAAAAAGGAAAGATAAAAAATAAATATATTTACTTCTTAAGATTTTTATTAACCCATACAAAGTAGTTGCCCCTAAACAACATATACACCAGTATTTTACCCTTTAAAAACAAAATTTTTTCGTATATATTTATATCCTCTAACAATTTAATTTTTTCTCGAGACGTTTTTTAATAGCGTTGACAAAGATAGGATACTCCGAGAAGCCAAGAACACTTCGATCTCCTGGGGATGAAGAAATGGCACCCTCATTCATAGCAAAGTTGAAAACTGTGACTTTCTCGTTGTAAATGTTAGTTTCAAAGTTCTTGAGAACATCTTCTGAAATCGGATTTTCTGTAACTACTATAATAGATTTGATGTTTCCCCATGATCGATGCTTCTCAGTTAAATCAATATATTCCGCTTGCTCGATACGTTTGATGACATCAAAATCTGAATTTTGGGAGCTGTAATACTTATCTATTTTATCCCTGAAGTATTTTTCCCCATAAGAGAAAAATCCATCTGCAGTTCCACTTTCATGATAAGGGATCAACATGAAACCTTGCTTTGACAAACCTCTGTGAATTGATATAATCAAATCACTTACTGCTTTCTTATCTTTGTTGAATTGAATTGTATCTGTTTTTCTTGGTTGTACGAGTATTCCTATGTTTGCAGACGGGTCAATGCAAGTTCCTATGATAATTACGATACACAATCTCACGTAACAATAAACAAAATGTCAAATAATGTTAGAAATATTTCAAATAAAAAGATGTTTACAATCAAAGAAACTGATGCAAATCAAAATCACGACGATAAAACAAAGCAAATAAATAGTGATATATAGTTTTTATCCTACCATCTAAAAATTTGTCAACCATGCTAAGAGATCTTTCCACTACCCTCTGACCCTTCCACAGCAAGAATACATTCCACAGCTTAGGATAAGAAGCAATAGCTCTCATTTCATCAATGTCAAGTTGTTTTCCCAGACCAACACAAATCATATGGACGCCATCTTGTTGTAAAGATATTGCAGCCTTACGTGTTGTTGAAAAACCATGATGAGTAGCACTAAACACAGCTGAAAAAACGTGTATTGAAGCTATTAATGTAAGACTGACAAAATTTAATGTAGATACTATAGATAACAGACAGAATAGAAACTATAATATATAACAAGGAAAGTTTCCTTACTCTTAGAAAACCCATTCGTTACAGCAATAATAATTTTCTTTGTGAATCTATCTGATTGTGTATTAAACATATCACGTGCTTCTTTAAGTGCCAGTGAAGTATCTTTTGTCACAGTACCTTCATCAATCATTTCTAAGAAAGTTAGTAGCTGGGTAGTATCATCGTAGCTTTCGAGATCTGTGAAAATGTTGACATACTTGTAGTATGTTACAAGAGCAAATCGTACATTCTTCGTATCTTTGTAGCCTTTGACGAAGTCTTTTACAAAGGTTTTTACCAGGTTAAAATCAGAAGCACTGCGTAAGAAGGATGTTGATGTGTCAATCAAGAATATTACATCAGTTTGACGCTCCCCTACAAAAGAATTGGAAGAAAGATAATAGAAATAAAAAGCTGGTTCTACATATATGAAACGGTGTTCGAAAAATTTGCAATCTTGTTTTGAAAAATAACATGAAACTTACGTTTTTTAAGGCAATCAGATTTAGAAATCGATCCAGTAGTTTCAGTAAACTCATCTGCGGCACATTTAATGCATCGACTTTGCCCAAGCTTATCATTGTATGTATCCAATGGACATTCTCTGCAACCCTCGCCAGCTGTTCCTTTCGGACATTTTACTGAATAAGAAAAATAATATAAGGTTTCCACAGCAGGCATTATCACAAGCTTTTTCGAGCATATAGAATAAGAGTTCAGGTTTTTACTTACCGCATAAAAACCCATTTGAGTGAATCTTTTGTCCAGGCATACATAAATTTGTTTTCATATCGTATTTGAATGTATCGTTTTTCACGACGACAAACTTGCCATTAGCAATTGGTATCTTTGATTTTTTATCTACAATTGTCTTTAAAATAATTGCCAATGAAGACGCCATAGATTGTCTCAGCTTCGATGCTGTTCCAAGCAATTCTTCATATGTTGCTCCTGGTTTATCTGATGCCGAAGCTTTCAAAGTAAAAGTTACATTGATTCCACTTCCTTGGTAGCTCACACTTGTTTCTAGATTACTTACAAATCCAGCAAGTTCTTTTTGAGCAGTACCTGTGAGCTGATTAAAGGAAGCAACAGTCACTCCACTTGTTGTGTGTACTTCAAAGGAAAGAACTGATTGACAGTGAGACAACGTAGCGGGTAAGATATCAACTTTTGCTGATCTACTGGTTACTGAACCATATTCGTTTTCAGCAACACAGCGATAATATCCTGATTGATCAGCATTTGGATCTTTGATTTCTAGAATTGGCAAATTTTGACCAACCAAAGTTTGTTCTTTACCAGCATAAGTATATACCCAGGAAATGTTTGCTTTTGGTTCAGCTGTAACATTGCATTTAAGGGAAATTAATGATTCTTTGTCAGAAGGTAAAATGAATACAGTATCTTCTGGTTCTTCGACAAATCGTGGTTTGATATACGTTGCAATATTTTTACCAAGGGAAACTCCTTCACCAACAAGGCTTTTGGCAATGCAAC
>JANSTP010183218.1:0-11900 GCA_025330745.1 Cladonema radiatum | reverse complement strand
TGAAATTTTTTTATTCATTGTATAATGCATATAGTGCTATACAGTAGATAGCTATATAGTTTCTTCTTATGTCTGGTCACAAGACATGATTATCGTGTAGAGGACAATGTTCTTATGAAAATGTTTTATAGTGTTAATATGACAGTAGTAATTTAATCCTGTGTTTGGTTCTCATACTGAAAGAGCCACAAATTGATTTAAGAAATTACTTAAGAGATACAAAAGGCCCTATATTTACTCCCTGTGAGGAACGTGACAACCAAAATTAGTTTGTTTCTTAAATTACCTATCATATTAAAGACTTATGTACCGTAGGTTAGTCAGGATCAAAAAAGTTGCACAATTTTCTTAGGCGTTTCCCCTGTCAACTATCCTTTTTTGAAAGTTTTTTCACTCTAGTTGTCTAATGGTTCAAGACATCCTTTTTGGAAGATCTGGGTTCGATTCCCAGCTAGCGTGGTTCAAAACAATAAACCCTTGCAATTGTTTCTTTCTTTCTTTCCTTTTTTTTTCAAAATATAAAATTGTCAAACTTGGTCTTTTCAAATGTGCACTTTCATGAACTTTCCGGAAAAAAGTTTATTACCAATGTTATTTCTAACAAAATGAAATGTAAAGTCTATTCTCCCTTTATCACAACATGAATCTTAACCTCTTTCAAAAATAACTTCCGCAAAGGTAATTGTCCTTTAACAAGGACCTTAAAAATATCTGAAATTCAATTAAAAAATATCTTTAAAAAAGATAAAAAAAATCGTAATTAATATTTGAGCCAACACATCAACCAAAGCTCAAAAAGAACTAAAATTCCTTTTGGTCACAAAATCAATGGAAAAAAGTCATATATATAAAATATTAATGGCGGGCAATGTAATGATTTTGTTTATTGCTTCTGTGTAATGCCTATTACTTTTACTTAAGGATAGTGTTCAAAATAAAACCGATTTTTTTTCATATTTTTTTTTAATGTCCCACTACATGCAGTTTCGGGCTGGCGAAATTACCCCGTTGAAATTTTTTGTAAAAATTATTAGTTATGGAGATATGTAGTTTTTTCTATTTATTTGCGTGACGAAACACTCTAGACAGATGTCTGAAAATATTTAGTTCCTCTTATTGAGCATGGACATAATCAAAAAACTCTTGTTCATAAAAAACTGATATATAGAAAGTGAGAAGTGATAAAAAATAAAAAATATATTTTTTAAAAATATTATGCTATATTACAAATATTGCGGTCTAAAAAATTGTAAAAATGGGAAAACCCAGAAAAAACAAAAACAACAAATAGCACACCCTATCAAAAAGAACTTTTGGAAAATATCGGCAAAGAAAAAACGCTAAATGAAGAAAAGCTTGAACTGATTTGGTTCGAGTTCAACTATATTTAATTTTAGAACGTTAAAATAAATAGTTTCGCTATTTTTTGAAGATATGATGCGGAAGTATTCTTGAAAGATGTGGAGAAAAGCATTCAGACAAGAAAACGCCAAGGCAAAGAAGCAGTTGCATTATGCAATGAAGAAATCCGGCCCCTTGTTGAAGGTCCGCCTCCACAATACTCTTATCCAGAAGTTGTTTTGGCGTTTATTCGAACTTTGGCACCAGGAAATATTGTTGGCGAGTTCCGACCTGAAGCCTATCAAGTTTCTCTTTAAGAATTCTGCGATAGCTTAGACATTCCAATATATAAATGACGTAAATGCGCTATAAATATAAACAGCAATTCAAAACAAAACAACGATGTAATATATTTTTAGTAGCTTAGCCATGAAATTGTCCGGATTTATAGTCCTTCTGGAAAGCGTCTGTGGATTTGTTTAAATTTTCAAAATATTTTAAATTATCACGTTTGCAAAATTATTCAAATAAAACTCTTTTTCCAAATGGTTGAAATAAAAAACGTGGTTAGTTAGTTTCGTATTATCAGCACCTAAAGTCTAATCTTCATATATTTTAAAAGCATTATGAGGTGGACAGCGTGAAGACAAACAAACATCAGGATGCGAAAATAAATAATCGCAAAGTAATTTATTTTCAGTTTTCTAGTTCTCTCTCTTGATTCTTTACAATTACTATTTTTGATTTTATATAAATTCTGTCAGGTGATGATGAAAGTGGGGTGCGTAAGGAGAAACGAACATTACCAAACGAAAATAAATCTGTACAGAGTAATTTACCTATAATTTTCCGATATATTTATTGCTTTCAGTTTTGAATTTTTTCAAAATGTTCCACTGATGTATTTTTTCTTGCTTCAGATGACATGCCAAATTTTATGGTGAGAATTCAACTATCTCATTTGCAAAATAATTCAAGTAAAAACACTTTTTTGTGGTCGAAAAGCAATCGAGTTCACTTCTATATTTTTTCTACCGTTCCTCCATTTTTTGGTAACAGTTTTGTCCATTGAAAATAGGATTGGTCTCGAAAGCGTTTTTATATTTCTTTATTGACTTTCCATCTATTTTAATAAGGCAGCTCCATTCTCTATTTGCTTTCTGCTATCCAAAATTACATCCTTAATTTTAGGTAAAAAAAATCATATGCTTAGTGAGAGAGACCAGCCAGAAAGGGATTTTCAGACAACTACTGTGGCACTTTTATTGCAGACTTAACGAATGGTTTACGTATTACAAGTATTTATGATTATAGTGTGGCCATAGAACCTGAATTAGGAGTGTTTGTGGGAAAATTTTTTATCAAGCTGATATTTCAACAGAGGGTTCCTTATAGGATGTACTTTCACCAAAAAAAATGCCCCATCATTCCCCCTGTGGGGAAATCATAGTTTGAGGTCTGATTGCATGGCTCATTTTAACCTTTGTTGTTTTTTTTTTTTTTTAAAGTGGCTTTCAATTTATAAATCTAATGTTTTTAGATATGATATTATTAACATTCAATCATTACTTCCCATACTGTAAAAAGACTCAGAGGTAAATGTAAAATAAATATCTAGAATCTGTGTATTAACATTAATATTAATATTACCCCATTTAGCCATATTTGTACTTGGCGGGGGGGGATAATTCTGCTGCAGAGGCCTTTCTTCGTTTCTAACGGAAAAATCGCTGTAAGAGACATTTTATGACTTAACAAAATTGGTTTAGAGCAACTTGGTACAAAAAGTATTGGTGGCGGCGCCCACAGTTGCCATAGCAACCATCCTTTTGAACAGTTGTATGCCTGTTTTTTGATCTATTTTGTATTTTCGGATTTCCAGATTACCAGAAGACATATATGTGAAAGCCCTTCCAGTTTTAAAATGTTGGGTGAAAGCCGCATCCAAAAAGTTTTTGTGGTTCCAGAGAACCAGCCCATTAAAATTTGACCAGATTTTGGCTAATTTTCCCCTATTTTTTTCGACCCTTTTGTTTGTAAAATGATAAGGTTATCAATTTACTACGACGTCACAATACCAAATATGGTTAATTGTGCTCACAATGAGTTATACTAACAATGCACAAAGTTTGAAGTCAATACCTTTTCTATGAATGTCGCATTTTCTGCCACAATTCAACCCCCCTCTCCGGGATTTATGATCCTCGAAAAGCCTGATACAAATAGGGTTAAGTATTTTTTAACGTTAAGTCGTTGCCAATTAGACCTGACCATAAATACCAATCTGTTCAAGACAATTTTTCAATTTTTTTCTTTTTCATTAGTCGTAGTACACTGGAACCTCTTTTAACGGCCACCTCCTCAAACGTCAGCTCCACTAAATGGCTAAACAGTCAATTATGAAATACCACAGTCAATTTTTACCTCTAATTAACGGTCAAGGTTACTAATATTATGGATGTATTAATGATCATTTCGGGAATTTAGATGTGAAAATGTCATAAAAAATTTGCTTAACAAAAATAATTTCAATAGGTTCGCCAATATTGTCAACATACGTTTTAACAAAGCCATTTCTCCTTCTGCAGGGCTTTAAATATAGAAAGCAAAATGATCACATCCTTTACCATGTTTGTACCCCATCTTAAAGGAAACAAAAGTCGATTTTTTTAAAAAAAAACTTGAAAAGTTTTCTAAAACATCTCCTCACAACGGTTGCATTGGCTATAATATAGCGGCCAAATGGTAAAGTCCTGTAAAGTGACAGCACCAATAGAAGTTCCACTGTAATAGTAACAGCAACTTAAGAATAGTAATAATTAGCGTAATAATAGTAACGTAATAAGGTAATAACAGTAACTTTTTTCGGAAAAAAAACGGAAATAACTTTAAAGTATAGCAAGTTTTTTTCCATTAATTTTCGAATCCCTTTTATTTTCTCTCCCTCAAATTTTCGCGCACCTCTCAAAATTGCGTTTTCATGCATCTTTTAATTTTCACACGAGTGAAAGAAAATATTTTTACCTCTTATACAGTAGGGCCTCCTCTTGGCAGAATTCCCATATAGCGGGTACCTGCTAAAAGTAAACACATTTCTCGAAAACGGATATAGATCAAAAGTTCATAACAAAGCCTCTATATGGCAAACACCTTACTAAGACATTTTTACTAAGACCAATAGGTGTCCGCTATTTGGAGGTCTAAATGTATTAGTATTGCGTAGGCTGCCTCGTGTCTGAATAAAAGTCTCAAAACCATATGCTTTCAAAGTTCTCTATGAACTTTTTACTTTTCAATTTTTTATCAAAAGAGTTGAAACTCTGGGCTGTTGTTTCATTGAATTCTGGAAAATCAGATAAAAATTAAAAAGAATTGGTCTTCGCAAAACACACAAGACATAATTATTATCGGAGACTGAGTGATTTTGTAGATCAATTATGCATACACATTGTTCGTAAACGTTTTTTGACATCGACTGTTATCTTTCCCTCTTACCCATTTACTCTAGACTTCGTGGGAAGGCTATGATGTCTGAATAAGCTTCTCACAGCAATTTCTCTATTTTGCGCACTTTTTAATATTCGCGCATCAATGTGCGCTAAAATAGGCCTTTTCGCACGCCCTTTATTTTCGTGTGGACGCGCTGCACGAAAATAAAAGGGATGCGAAAATTAACGGAATTGAGGTATTCGATCAAAACAAAATTAATTCAAGTTTGTCAGAACAATAGGTTATTATCTAATGGAAATTCTGTTCAAAAATTATGCTACATGAATTGCTTCCACCTTTTCCACAAGCACCAACATTAGCAACTGATTACTTTAGACATCTTAAACCACATTTGCAAACACAACTAAATCACAATTATTATTTAATGTAAAAATTTAGCATTTGTATCAGAATTATCTGAATTATTCGGGTATCGCATTAGCTTCTCTCTCGACTTTATCCTATCCTTTTTATTTGTCTTAAGATATGCATTATTCAGGAAATAATCTCACAACCCCTCTGAGTAAAGTCACCCCTATACCATTAATCTAAAAGGTTATATTATCTAGTTATCCTTTTTAATCAATTCAGGGGAAATTTTCTTGTTTGACCATTACAGAGAGAAGAATTTTTCCCATTCAAAGATTCCTCTACAAGTCGTTTTTACTCCAGCCCTAAATGGCACAAATTTTTTGTGCGTGGCGTTAGGGACAAGCGAAGATAGGGCCTGGAAATAGCTATATTTTCAAAAACTGGTATTAGTTTTCAAATCTGTTTTGGCTGGTATAGTCCTGAATTTTTAGTAATATTAGAAAACGGGCCTTAACAACTATACTTTTTCTTCAAGGGAAGAAGTATTAGTAGCAGCAAAGTTCCACGATTTATTAGACTAGAATCTAAGAATTATGCTCATGCCAAATGTTATAAATAAAAAGTTTTTCGACCATTTATGCAACAAAAGTTAAAATTTGAATAAAAAATAAGGCGAACAATGTTAAAAACTTTATGCTTTCTTCCTAATTTCTTTGGTGGCAAAACTTTTGGCCCTAAATGGCCTTTGGCAGAAAACTGCAGGTGGCAGAATTAAGGCCGGCGTAAAAAGGAGATATTAGGTATGTTTTTTTTCTCATTTCTCTTTTCATATAATTGCTCTTTCATTTTTAAGCTTTATAACCTCTCATAGTTTATTGCTTTTATGCTACGCAGGATGTATGATAAAATATAGTTTGGTGGTCAATTGATAATGAAAAATACAAAGGCTTTTCAAAACAATTTTTGTAATTTCTTCTTTCATTGAAAAACATTCAAAAAAATCTTCGCCCGGAGCGGTGGGGTCAGGGCTGTCAGAGTGAGTCGGGGGTCGAGCGCTAATTATCAATCTAAAAAAGTAAAACAGAATTAATGGTTCAATCATGTCTCTGTCTTAATTTATTAATAAAAATTTTTCTGTTTATCCACTCACCCCGATTTTTTTTTCTCAGTGTGCCAAATTTGCTAGAGAAAATTTCCTGAAAATTTCAAGTCAAAACCTTTTGTTCTTTTCGTTTTATTAGAAATTTGACAGGGATGGGTACCAAATTTTGCTAAAAAATGGCAATTTTTTTCTTTTTTATAAGCTGTAACTCATGGAAAGAAAATAATTTCTACAAAAAAAATACAAAAGATTGGCTACAATGTAAATTAGCTAATAACGCCAAAATTTGCAAAATTATAGGATCATTGGTCAATTGACGGCAAAAATGACGTCATAATTTCTATTTCCGCAATAATCAAACCTCTGAAAGTGCATACTGAATTTGCTTTTGATCTTATTTTGCTTACACCATCAAATTTGTATCAAATAGAACCATCTATACTCATATCTTTTGAACTTTTCACTAAAAAATGCCATTTTTGCCAAATACAGACGTTTCGGACAAAATTGATGACGTCATCATTATGTCAGGTGATTCTAAAGACCATGGCTATGATTTTTTGAATGTTTACATGTTACACTACAGTCCTACATAGTTTCATCAAAACCGGTTGAGAATTGGGGATTTTAGACAGGGGGCAGGGCAATTTTGCCCCCCCCTCACTGTCTAATGCACATAAAAAAGCCCAACTGGAATAGGGCTAAAAAATAGTTTCCCGACAAGGGAAAGCTAGGACTTTTTTTTGGTGAATAAAAACATCTTATAGAAGTCTCATACAAAGTATCAACTTGGTAAAATTTTTTTCCCACAACCACGAACTAATGACCACACTATTAGTCTTTGAAACAAAGTTAAAAATGCATCAAATGTGACATTCATGGGAACTGAAAATACAGCATTTTGCAGGTTGTAACATTACATCCTAAGTAACCATCTATCTTCCACCATGCAACTACTATCATACAAGTCTGCAGGTTTCTTTTTAGACCAAGACTCTGAAGTTTTTAAGTTATCAGCTGGTGCAATTATTAGGGATCGCAAATTTGCAAGTGAAATAGAGGATAAGTCTTGTACCAAAAGGACATATAACATAAACCATTAGATTCCGAGATCTACATACTTAGTTTAGTTTTTCCTTGTTTAGAACATAATTAAGAGTATCGCTTTATAAGCAGGCAACTTAGACTGCTTGAATACATGGGACCTAGAAAAGAATAGACGAATAGCTGACAAAAAAAAGAAGCAACAAAGAACCAGAGTTTATAACGGAAAAGGAAAGGAACAAAAAAATTAATCAATGTGTTTTTTGTTTGTAGATGAAATCAGCAGGGATAGTGAGGAAGGGGTTTCGTATTCTGATTAAAATTATTTAAATATGATTTTATACTTATTCGAAGATCTGTTAAATAAATTTCTTTGTAGTTAGGGAATGCTTTTTACAAAGATCTCTTTATGTCTGTGAAACAATTCAGGTTTTAGATATAATGAGCTTTTTTTTCATCTTTCTGTGACACTAACTAATAATAGCTGGAATAATTATCAGAATGAAGTAAATGAATTCCGCTGATGTATTTGTTCTTGCTTCAGATGACATGCCAAATTTTATGGTGAGAATTCCACTATCTCGTTTGCAAAACAATTCAAGTAAAACACTTTTCTGAGGTGGAAAGGCAATTAAGTTCCCGTCTCTATTTTTTCTTCCGTTCTTCTATTTTTTTGTTGACAGTTTTGTTCATTGACAATAGGATTGGCCTCGAAAACATTTTCAAACTTTATTTTATTAACTCAAGGTATCTCTCAGTAAGGTATCTCTATTCTTTATTTACTTTGTATCCAAAATTACTTTCTTAATTTTAGGTCAAAAATCCTATGGTTTGCGAGAGGGACCAACAAGAATGAGATTCTCAGACTACTATTGTGGCACTTTTATTGCACACTTTCATTTAGCATGAGTCTTACATATTTTTCATAGAATTCCTTATACTCTTTGTCTTTGTATAGGTTTACGGTTGAATAAGAGGGTATTTTGATTGTCTGAACAAGACCACCAGGTCTTTAACTGCAAGGATGCAGTCAATATATTTGAGGCTTGTAATTTTTTTAAAGAATGTGAAAAACCGATAAGAATCAATTTCAACTTATCTTTTCCAGAAAGCGATATTTTAGTAATGGTAGTCCGGTTAAGTTAGGCAAACTATATCTATTTATTCAGACTTTTTAAATTCAACCGAAAGCTGAAGCGTGCTGTCTAAACCAATAGTATTTAATGAAAAAATTATTATTTCAGTATTATTCTGTTACTGGCTCGCGCAAAGAAATATAATAAAATTTGTCTTTTATATTAAGAAAATTCAAATTATGTTCTCAAATATCTATCCATTTCATTTATACATTCTTTGTACATACGTTCATACGTTCATACATTCATACTTACATTCGAGTACATGCCATACTACATAACGTTGAGATACCATCTATGTCAATGGTCGTTCATTGTTGTAATAGAAGTCAATTTGCAAGGCCGTGGTTGGCCAACAACTTTACTTTGACACGTTTAATTTATTAAGGTTTGCTTTGACGAGAACACTGCTAACATTTGGACTTGAAACATTGATTTCATTTCTGTGTTTTTAAAAACATTTCTTTCTCAAGAGAGGGGATACGCTTGTGAAAAATTGCCAAGTGGTGAAGAATGTAAAGACAAATTGAATATACCAAATGGTATGCTAAGAACAGTTTAATTTGATCTGACAAAATCAAAAGCTCACTTTTAAAAGCTCATATACTCGTAAATTGCATACATAGTATTTTGGGTTGTATGAAAGTGCTGACATTACTTAATCAAAGTGTGTGTTGAGGCCTAGCTTTGTGCCACTATATACAGTTGACTCTCAGTAACTCGAATACACCAAACCTCGAACATATCAGTTGGTTTAACTTTATTCTCAGTCCCTTTAACCTTCAAACCCTTTATAGAAACACTCGAAAACTCGAACAGCTGGGTAGGCTGAAGCTTTTTTAGGTTCCATGAAAGTTTTATTTATCGAGTTACGACTGTATTTGATGATACTTGAGTTGGTTACATTAGTTTCATTCCATGTCTCTTTTATTCCTACCTCCGTGTTTCTACCTTAGTCGGAACGATCCTTTACTTTTGAAAGGATAAATGGTGAAGAAAAGTTCGAAGAGATGATCAGATGGTTCGTAGAGAAGGTAGAAGATGGGTATGACAGATATTTGAAAATAAATATATCTGAAAATGAAATTTCCAGCGTCCCTGATGCTTTCTGTGACAGTTTGGTCAATGTCAATCTTCTAAAATCCTATGTAGATCTGCAGGCTCTGGAAAATGTCATTCAGAAGAAATTGACTGCAGAAATATGGAATTGTGGCACTTGTTGTAGGAAAAATTCGTAAAATAGCATTCTTCGTGCTTTGTAGTCGCTGTTTAGCAAAGATACATTATGGAGAACTGATAAATGGACGTTGGTTTTGCAAAAAATGCGCTGAATTGATATCTGATAAGTTTGCTGCAGTAAATGTTTTCTTTTGCTTTTCAGCGATTCTTTTTTGAAGAAGGAAACTCAAACTGAAATTATGCTGGGATAACTTCTTTTAATTTGTTTTTTTTTTACCTGAAGCCAGTTATATGGATTAAGAATAATATATGCAGTTTATCATGGATTTATCCCATATTTTACTAAATTTAACATATGAAGACAAAATGCTCAAACAAGAAAAAGATGCTGAATGAGGTAGATATTTCAATTTATGCAGTTGGAAATAAAAGGGTGAGTCCTTAACACAGGAAGCAAATTTATATAAATTGTGAAGAGAAATGTTTTCTAGATTTATGAATTTGCAACTATTCATTGCAACATTATTTGCAACATTAACTTTTCTAGAAAAAATCATTTGAAATGACCCAATCAGCATGGGTTTGGCGACCCAACCAGGTTTCATTTTTTTAAAGCTAGGATTGCAAGCTATAAATGTTTCAGGAGTTTTAATGTCGAGTTGAATAAACTTAAATAAATACAAAAAAATACGATAGAGAGCAGAAAAGTTCCAGATTTTGATAAATTAATATGCAGGCTAACGCTAATAATATTTCGGTAGTTTTGCCTAATATTTTGTGAGGAAACAATACAAAAATAATTGAAGTAAATAGATATTTTAGTATCATGTACACAAGATTTCATTAGGCTATTGCAACTTATATTATTTATGATTCCGTTTCTTTAGATAAGATACAAGAAATTGAAGAAAATAAATGGGAAAAGTTTCTAGAAGGAAATGATATGAAGGGGGACATCCACCAGCTATTTGAAAAGGCAAGTGACAACACTTTGAACCCGTTTTCAAATGAAACAAGGAATGCAGAGAACATAGTAAGACTTTTCAATCGAATAAAACAAATTTGATATGGAGGCAGAATACGATAATTATGTTCATTCAAAAATACTAATCGAAGTCATCTTTGGCAAAGTTAGTAAGATATTGGTGCATCATATTGAAAATATGAGAAAATATAAACAACTTGATATTTTAGAGTATAACCATAAAGCCATACTAAATATTCTCTTGAATGAATTGTAATATTATGCTATAATATTTCTAACAGACTATTTCAAAGATGAATATTACACGGTAAAAAAAAGGAAAAAACTTCCTACCTGAAAAGGCAGTTTTTAATAATATTATCGTTTTCAAAAGTCTATGCATGATCCTAATCCAGTAACCGAGCACGGTTGAAATATGAATCTCCTTCATTTGCAAATTTATCCTGTTTTAGATTGCCTTTAAAACAATTTTATGCATATTATGCAACCGTTTTATTTAAGTTTTACCAATTTAGTCTGGTTAAAGGAGACCAGTGTACAGCCAGAAATGGTTAAAAATATTGATATTGGTCTAAACTAAAAATTAGCTCACTAGATTTTTTTGAACTTATTACGTGACAGTTTATCTTAATGTTGGTGTACACTCACTTTAGTGCTCTTGCAAAAGATCTGCATGGACCTAGCTAAGGCTATTTGCAAATATTTGCCTTTCAAATCTCCTTTAAAGGTAGTGTTCGCTATATTTTTGGTATTTCAGGTTTTTAGCTCTTATAAAAGAGCTTAAAAAATTATGAACACTGCTTTTTATTTCATCTCAATCCGATGTCCCAATCAAAAGTTATTGCCATTTAACTTTTTGAAAAATTAGCAAAAAAGGGAAATTCCCTTATTTTTTTCTCAAACTTGTGATGCCATGAACTGCCTTGGGAAATTGTTGAAATATTAAGATCATTATAGTTTTTGAATAGATAATGTTTTGTAAACAAAACTTTTCTCAAAAGATGTATACTTTAAAAATATTAGATTTTTGCCAAATTTTTTCAAAAATCAATGTTGGTTCACTAGCCTTGGGCCCTTTTCATTTTTTGGGCCACATGCCCTAAATAGGTAAGCAAAGTGATTTTCAGTTAGATGAGAATGGTTTTAGTATTTGTATTATATTATAATACAAAAAAGCCGAAGACGAATAAAAAAATGTTTTTGCAATCCTCAAAAATCGGGAAAGTCTGATTTCAAAAAAGGGCCTGGGCCTAGGACCCAAAAAGTGTTTTTTCAGAAATTTTTGAGAAAATAATTTCTTTCAATGGAATAC
>JANSTP010182996.1:1214-11900 GCA_025330745.1 Cladonema radiatum | reverse complement strand
GTGTGATTCAGTGAAAATAAAGAAGACAGTTTGTTAACATAAAAATTGACCAATGAAGAATTGAAAAAGGAATTATTTTTGATAGCCAATTAACTTTTTTTTTTCCTTTCATATGAAAAATGTTTTCTTTCGAAACTTTTGATTGCCTAGTAACTAATATCTTGGCCTCTCGGGAAAATGGCGCAAAGCCACCCAACGCTAGTTTCGACTGGTAACGTCTGGTTGCGACTGGAAACGTCTGGTCCGTCGATATATATGTTTTTTATAACCTTCTCGAAGCTTATATAAGTCCAGCTCAGTGCATAAATGAATGTTCATGCTTCCTAAGACTTTACGTTTCAACCAAACAATATGTTTTCGAAATCTGATATAAATGTGGCATCAGTTTTGACGAAACTGTCCGTTTGCATAAGTAAAAGGTAATGTGGCTCTTGGGGAAGTGGGTCGGGGACAATTTTCCCAAAGATAAAATTTGAAGAATGAATCTCCATAAAAACTGAAAGCTATACTGAAAGTTATTTTCCTTATTGGAAAATAACTGCAGAATACATTCCTCAATAAAGTTATCAAATTCGTAAATTTCAATTTCTGAATCCAACTTTCAATTTAAATGAGCGATTCGAGCAACAAGATATTTCTTGCATAAACATGAAATTTAGTCTGTAGACATTTCACACCATCTCAAAATATTTCAAACTATTTTTACTTTTAAAAACAATGTAACAAAAGTACACATAAGTGGGAAAGTACTCAAGCGAGTCTGTTACGAAAGTAGATCCTTAATTATTTTCTTCATACTACATCTACAAAAGACATGCCGAATTCAGAATATGACTTATTAGTAATTTGTAACTCGGAATTTTAAAGGTCTTCGGAATTACACTGTGAAATACTGTATATGAAAAAAGATAATGATCACTACAAACCGTTAGACGATAATCCTAATTAGTTGAAAAAATGTACTTTCTAGCTAGGAAAAAGCACCTTAATAGATTCATGGGGAGGGAATCTCCCCTTATTGTATATTTACGATTTAAAGATATCCTCACCGTCCTTTAAACACTGATTTATAAAGTTGGCCATGAGCAATATGAAATAAGTAAGAAGTTCAAATAGAGCCCAGAAAATTTTAGTTAATAATCTCTACTAATATACTAATATCTAGCTAAAATGTTAAATCCACTTCGCTTTATAACATGATAATCCTGCATATTCAACAACCAATAGCATCTTACCTAAAGAGATTCATCTCAATGCTAAAGCTTATACTATTGCTACGAACACACATACACAAAAAAGGTCTGACACGAAATACATTTTATATCTTAAAAATTCAGGTTCCTTCTGACCTATCTTTAAAAACGTTTTAAGACACCACAAAACATTTTTATTATCTGAACAATATAAAAGAAACCAATTCATAATGCAATCATTTTCATTAATAGTTATTACCACTAATGATCATGGCTTACTCTAAAAAATAAGCCATGCTAATGATTAACATAAACTAACGTCCCGTTTCTCTAGCCTACTGTTTGTAAGTTAAAACATCAAACACTGAGAGATAGTAGAAATTACCAAATGTTTCTGTCGGAAATGATCAATTAGAGACTTAACTGTAGGAGAATAACTTCTTAAAAAAAGGCGCTTAGAAATAAGACGTAAGTATCAAGCCATGATATAAACTAAACAGCTATTTTTTATTTTTTCCCCGAAGAGAGAAGGAATTTTTGTTTTATGAAATCTATCAAGAGAAAAAGAAAATGATCGCTTTTTAGAGTATCCGATAATTGATATCAAGTCGAGATTGAAAGAAAAAAGATTCTTTGCAAATGTAAGAATGACAATTAGGTTGGTTAGGAAAAGGAATTCAAGTCGGTCTGCATTCCTGACGGCTTCGATCTATCTAATGAAAAAATACTAAATTTGATAAATTGTTAGATTTGATTAGCTGTTTCATTGTCACATTAAAAAAAGGGACTTCCCCATTCTTAAGTGCGATCCTCTTCAACTTCCAACTATGACAAAAAACAAAACATCTTATGAGCAAATTAGAATATCTGATGCTATGAATGACCTTCTTATGGGCTCACGACGCTGAAGCGTTTTATTAGCTTGCCAACGCCGTCGCGGAAGAAGATCGCCGTGTGAGTTCCCAAGTTTTATGAGGACTTTTGATTTGACGCATTAGGCTAAAAGTGTAAATGTTTTATAAAAACGTATCATATAAAGACTCACATGGAGAACCAAACCGCTCACCAAACATCATTGTCCCGTGGATAGATTTCAGGATTCTTTAAATCCAAAAAAAATACTTTAAGCGAGGAATATTATGAAAATATGATAATTTCAAACTATAATATATCATCACACGTATATACTAGCAAGTACAAACAAATAGTATAATAGGTCATATCACTTTTTCAAAAAAAAAAAAAATCATTTTCAAAAATTCTGAAGCCTTATGATAGCCATGAAATCATAAAAACCAAGTCACAACTATACAAATTTTGGGATACAAAACATTGGCTAAGATGAGATTCGAAGTCACAATTTAGGCAACGAATTCTACACCTTTATTCTATCTTCTGCGCAACTTATTTGAATTCAGGGTAAAAAGTCGAACGACGTTGAATGAGATAGAATTGACGGTTCAACAGAGCTTAACCTCTCGTTACCAGATGTAGGTGTAGCTAATTTCAAATTTCTGAATACAATTTTGTAAAAGAAAAAAAATGATTTTCTAGAGTAGAAACTTAATCTATCAGAACAATTTTAGCTTAAGAATCACACATGAAATACTCGGTCGTGCGGCTATTTTCCATTTATCCTATATGTGAGATAAGTTTAGTATAAAAACGTTAAGATCAAGAAAACTTGGTGTGATCACGTGATTTGACCTAAAATATAAAATAAAGTCCTTCATGTCCCTTTTACAGGTGCGCCCCTGAAAACTTTGACAAATCGAAAAAGTGCACGACCAAACATTTGCTGCATTTTCCGAAATATAAACAATCACAGTACACACTATTTCGAAAAAATCTAATGCAAACCAACAAAATTACTCTGTATAAAACAATAAATATTCTAAAAATCATAGCTTCTCCGCTACAACCATATAAAAAATGTTCAATCGATAATGAAATCAACTACAAATCATTAAATATCTAAAGGGTACTTCAAATTCAAAAAATATTTAGATTTTTTTCAGCTTAAATCGACAAGGAATGTTTGTTTGATCTCATTAAGTCATTCTTAAAAAACCCTGCTTTTCGACTTTACTGCCAAAAGATTGGCTTTAAAAAGATGAAAGAATATACCGTCCTGTTAAATGGATTACGTATTATGAATGAAATCGCATATTTAGAGAATGAAGGATAAAAGAAAATAGAATCATTCAGCGATTCTAACTGTTTTTTTAAAATAATGGAATAAATCTAAGCAAAAAATCCTTGGTTCGTAAATCTGGTGAATTTGAGGGCTTAAATTTTGTCACGATCTCAAAAGATCTCAAAGGACTGGTGATCAAACTACTAAATCTCTAGCAGGATAGTGACCCAGTAAGGCTCTGTCTCAAACACGGATCGGCCAGAGACAGGTTGTGTTGTGTAGAGAAAGGGATATCTTTTCAAAACTATCGGTCATCAAGGGAGGAGATCGAATTGGCAAAGTGGTCATGCAATAAACCAGGCAAAAAAGCAGTATCTTGGCGAGAAAGCAATTTAGAGGTATTTTCGAGCCAAGAAATTTTTGACGAAGTTTTGTTATTCTCAAAATTTATTAGTAAATATTAGTTAACCAGTAATTGTAGAAATATTAAAGAATTAGTATCTGTAAGAATTATTATATTTATATAATAAAAAAGATTTTCTCGTATCTATTTTCGGTTGGAGTAATATAAATACATGATAAAATTTTTCGTATAGTATACAAGAAATATTGTCTACATACAAAACGCATATGAACTGTGATGAATTTACTAATAAGTTATGTAAAACCTGTTGTATCGAAGTCCGTTTCGCGTTATACGCAACATAAGAGTCGTTTAGAGAAAAACTTTCTCTGCGAACATTTTTTTTTTCGTGCCGCCATGTTTATCTTCTCGTTATATCATACAAAACGTTTTGTTCATTTGTCTAAAACAATCATATACGATTTGCATTAGACAAATTTCTCAAAAAAATGTCCTAATAAAGACCTTTCCCACAATGACGTCACCTCGATATTTTCGAATGTTTTTTTATTCTCTGCCTCGTTTTCTTGTTTTGGGATCGCTTTTTTGATCAATAAAATGCAATATTTTCACAAGATAGCGAGGTGGAGAATAAAAGGCATTCGAATATATCAAGGTGACGCCAATGTGGGAAGGGTCTGTTGACCTTGTCTTGTCCTGGAAAAGGGAAATGCAAAAGCAAAAATTGTTATCTTACCTTTTCAGCATTAGAAATCTAATGTTTTTTTGCGCCACGTTGTCTATCAAAATAGTTTTCCATTTCTTCCAACACTGAAAATAAAGCATGAGTTTGAATGAAATTAGAAGATACGCAATTTTTACGCAATTATGAGTCGGTGTGATTGGCTTATAGTTCTGCAACATTTAACTAAAAGACAAGCTACCTAAATTGTGACATTACTATTAAAATTAATAGAATATTATATGCGCTTAGAATTGATGTCATTGGTGACACTTTTAGCCTACAATCTGTAAATCCAAATGAAAAATGGTTCTTGAAATATGAATTGTAAAATAACTAGAGTGCAAAGAGAACCTTCGGAGCAAGCATTTCTTAGAGGAACAAATTTCTATACCAAATTTTAAAAGAGATAGTTGAAAATACAAAATTTTAAGTAGTCAACCAAGAACAACTTTTACCAGAAATTGCAGCGGGATATCATATCTACTACATGATTGGATGCAATGATTGGATTGATTTTTAAAAGAAAACACATACTTGGTTTTTTTTCAGAGTTTTACCAAACCGTTTTTCGCCCAGAATTAGATATTAACAAATTTCTTTTATCTAGAAGAACGGCTTGGCTACGCTAGGCTATAGACAGACAAGAAATAAGAAGCAGTTAGTTCACCTTCTGGAGTATATTTCACTACAAGTTTCACAGTACCTATAAAATTAAAATATTTACAATACAAATTAGGCTGCAATGCGACAAGTGGATCAGTACTAAACTGATAGAGATGATAGAGAATAGGCTGATTTAGATCTACGACGCAAACGTCAAACTAATTACTTTAAGTTAAAGCACCCAGGGTAATTTGCTCAGGGTGATTTGGGGTAATTAAATAGCGTTAAATATGATCAAATTTTACAACGTTAAAACTACAAAGATAAGGTTGTAATGAAAACGAAAAACGTTAATTAACCTTACAAAATTACCCCAAGGAAAACATATTTACGTTGCCTCTATTGGTGTGTCAAATTAAAGCAATTAATTTGACGTTCGCGTCCTATATCCAAATCAGCCTAATAATAAAGACACGAATAAACGCAACGGTAAAGAGATAAACAGGAAACGATCAAAGAACTAGAAGAATTTTTCCCGCATTTGTAGAAATAAGTCAGCATCTAGGGCCTCTAGGAACAGAAGTATAACAAACTAAGTATTTACGTTTATAAGAAAGCATCATGACTATTTACGAATACAGAAAAATAAGTTGAAGCTTGTTACCAACTGCAGCTTTGAGAAGTTCAACAGCCCTTTCATGATTTTCACCTTCCACACTCTACAAACAGACAAGTAGATATTATAGTAACACGCATAGCACAAAACTTCTAAGAGTACTCGAGAATTTCAAGCTTGCTAATTTCACGTAAAAATTAAATTTTTTCTACATGATTGCACAGAAAAATGTTTCTTAGAAAAAATTTCTGAAGATCTTAGTAAAACGATTCTTCGTAATTTCTCATCTCATATAACTAGTCAACAGTAGTTGCAAAATTTATTGAGGAATTCAAATTTCAAATTTACTTACAATTCCGTTAACTGCAAGCAACTGATCGCCCCGCTTCAATCCTCCGTGCCTGTAATCGAAACATATTTGATCAACATTAAGAAAATCTTATTTAATATCGAAAATAATCAAAACGTATTTTATCAGCACTACCAAATTATCTAAAATATTGGTTATTTCACGAGAAAGTTTAAAAAAAAAAGATATATGAATGAGAATATGGTAATCTCTATGCAAGTATATATAATTGAAGGTAAGTACTGCCGTTGCCTATTCAAGGTTTTTTGGAAAAAATCCTCATATAATTAACGTCTTATAAAAAAGTTGTTAATGCTCCGTTTCCACTTGTACCGGATAGCTTCGGAGCGGAGTGGAAATCATACCGGATAGGGTGTCTGTTTCCACTTTGCTATTGGAGCGTAGCGGATTGGATTGATGTACTTGTTTATCACCATGGCTATGATTTTTTGGTCGAGTGATTTTATACGATGTTTTCATATAATTTAAAAAAACTTGAAAGAAACAATTACATGATTAATTGTTCATGCATTATATTTTGAAATTATATTAATACACTTGAGAGAATTTTCTAATAGTTGTTTACTATGAAATCTATCTATCGGAGTCACTCCGATGAGTGTTTCCACGTGTTTCGGAGTAAACTAGTTCGCTCCAAAGTTATCCGCTATAAGTGGAAACGCAGCATTACTAACAATAAAGTTGTTTGGAAAAGTTAACATGTTTACACGTTTTTTATAAGAAACCAGTTTATAAGAAACTTATAACTAGACATGACAAAAGGAAATGTAGCAAATTTTTGTTAAGAAACTTCTTTGCAGATTTTCACTGTTAAAATTACTTTGAACGTGCCAATTTGAGGTAAATAAGGAATTATTTACGTCATCATGCTCAAAACCTTTTCGCTTACAAATCTTGTAGTAAAAGCAATAAATAAACAACCAACTAGTTTTTTCTTTGTTCTAGCAATTTTTATTTGTTATAACCTAAGAAACTTCCTATGAAACCTTTGGAAGTAGATTTATACAATAGCTAAGAAACGTTTGGAACTAGGTCCGGTACTTGGTTTCTTATATAAAAAAATGTGTAGTATTGTTGCTTACAAAATGGTTTCTTATAAATAAAAGACGCCTATTCATAGTCGGGTATTGAATACCTTCGATCGTGTACGAGATTCGTCGTATGAGCAAATAAATCTCCTATTATCATGAGATTATTAAAAAAAGGGTTAGGTCAAGATAATTTGGTCTTATAAAAGGACATGGGGTTAATTTAACATGGATGGTGCCTTAAGCCCCTGTCCTCCTAGATAATACACGATTTCAATATGTCAGGAACTTTTATTCAGTCAGTCGACCAACTTTTATTTTTTTTAACAGAACTTTAACCGAGATTTTTAAAAAATTTAGAGAAATAACATTTTTTATTAGAAATGTCGAAAAATCATCACAGTAATCTTTTGAAATTATGCGTCCAAGGAGGACCAGAACTGACATAGTTAAATCGTATATTGTTTCCAAAAAGCTTCAAAAAATGGTAACCACTCTTACGAAAAGAAAACCCAATTATACGCAAAGCTTCAATTCGCCTCAGAAATTCCTTACCTAATCTTTATTTTAAGTCTCACAATTCGAAGAATTAAGTACATTACGAGTTCTTCAGCACCTTCACATTTCATTTTGTACTAACTCTAAGAATTCCAATAGTTATGAAAATAATTGTGAATCCCCTCGAAGATTCAAAATTAATTTCAACTTTATAAAATTGTTCACTTCTCACCTGTCCGCTACCCCACCAGGAATAATTCTAGAAATATAGATAGGCGAGTTCTGCTCTTTGCCACCCATAACATTGAAACCGAGCCCCTCATCTGTTTTTGGGAGTTCAACAATACGTGGATGGGCGTGACCTTCGCTTGCGGCAAATGCGGCTACTGTCGCCTAAAAAGTAAGACATATGAGATAACATGAAACACGGGGAAAACCTTGAAGACTTTCCAACAGGGAGCTTTTTAACCCTCAATTTCTCAATAACTAATAATTTGTAAGCAATAAAAATTTGCACTCTAATAATACAATCATAGATGTAAAATTAAATCATTAAAGTTGCTAAGATTTTTATTTCGCCTACCTTTGCTGTAGCGTTAGCACGAATCTCATCATTTGTATCGAAATCAACTGTTTCATACACTTGTTCAAACACCTATGGACAGTACGAAAACAATCATCGTTAGAATGCTTTTTTAAAGGAACGTTGATACGAGAGAGAAAGAGATGAAGTGGGGAAGGGAGGGGTTAGATAGGATCTCGTAATCTTTGGTTTCACCTTTCAAAGTAAACATAAACCAAGTGCTTTGTGAAAAGAGGAAAATTTGTACAGAAAATCTTTGCCGAGATCTAACAAAATTCTGGCAACAAGCATCAACAGCATAGTGATAAAAAATTAAAGCACATTACCTCTTTTACATTTTGTAGAAAAGTGCTTTCCAGAACAGCCTTGAGATTCTGCAACTTTTGGACAGGAAGATCGTTACCTAAACAACATATATTCAATACAACAACCACACTTTCTTTGCAACGGAAAACATTATAGCCTATTTTTACTCAAAAAGTTTGTGAAGAGAAATTTGGGGGTTTGGTTTGAGTTTATGATTTTATATATCAACTAAAAGCCCTATACAACTAATTTTTGACGTAAAATTCTGATCTTGATACTAGGATTCTGATTTTTGACAGAAACATGCTTTTTAAATCCCACTTTAGAGGCATTTAGTATAAACAGATTTATAAGGAGTCAGGTAAAAAGCAAGAGAAACAACTCCCCTCAAAAATATATAAATATTCAATATAGACACTGCCGAATGAAGAAAAAAAAAATCCTATATAAAAGAAGATTGGAGATCGAGAAGCAATTGAGTGATAAGCACCACTTACGTTCACTTAGTTCTTCTAGAAGTTGGATAGCTTCTTCAATATCTACATGATACGAAAAGCACTATAGTATTGACGTGTATTCGAAGCATTACTGTATTCTCAATAATCTTTTACGAAAAATTCAACAATACAAACAATGAACATTTGGATTTTGGGAAATATTAAAAATAAGTAAAAACCTCACAAGTAAGGGTGTCGTCAAGAAAAGATCCCTTTTTCAAGCAAAAACTACACTGTTGAATTTCTGCCAAAACCAAATGATGGTTTTGAAACTCAAAAAATGGCCACAATATTGCCTGCATATAGACAAAAACAATAACTGCGATGGCCCAAATTTTCAAGTGGTTTAGGGCGACCAAATATGGGGAAGATAGGGTGGCTGACGACGAGCAATCATCGGAGGGATAAAAAGCAACAGCACCAGAGCATCAGAGAGAGGGACAAAAAAAAACCAGGCTAAGAAAGCTTAATTTTAATTAGAACTGAAAATCGTTAATCGTCAAAAACAAAGAAAAATATCATACCGGCTGACAATGTCAATGGTTTGGACACGGACGTTGCCATAACAACCCTTCTGTAGTACACACTTCTGCTATTTGATATTCATCAAGGATATTTATCTTGTTTATAGAAACTATTTCTAGAACACTGTAAAGCACAACCAAGTATAAACGTATAAAAGGTTACATTTAAAGTTTATAGAACTGTTGAGAATATAAAACTGCTTGCAAAAAGCAAAACAGCTTTTTCTATTTTTCGTTAAATTCAAAAGTAACACGAATAATAAAACCCAAGCCATTCAAGAATCCAAATAATGTTTACAAGCAAGACACAGTATGAGGGTAATTGAAAACAGTATTGTTGATATAACTTTAAGAGTAACAATCAAAATAAAACAGATTGACTCTCTGTTTATAACAAGGGAATTTTCACAATGTGGAAAAAGTACTTTATAAGCTTAATAAGAAATGTCCTGTAAATCGTTACTGAAACCAAAATATTTTTTATTTTATCTAATTCAAAAATCTTCTAGTCAAAATAAGTCTTACTTGACAAATATAACAAATCTAACAGCTTGGAAAATTTAAAATAAGTAAAATGTATAATTTGCTAATAGTTACTTTTGGTATTTGTTACTTACAAGCTGATAAAAAGGCCACGCTCATACTTATCTCTTCTGTTACAAGTTAAAAACTGTTATGCACGTTGAAACAACATCAAAACTGTAGTTGTCCAAAAAATAAGAACAAAAAATCTTATTTACGGATTTCATACAAGAATCTTTCATAGAGCTATATCTTCAGTAATGTTGAGAGCAAATCAAAAGAAGTTACTTGAAAAAGAATTCAAGTGACATTTTCTCGATGAATGTGTCTCATATTCACGAAAAGTCAATAACGGTACCACCTCGCAGAACTTTTCTTTTGGCCATTTGACCTTTGCGAAAACGAAAAAAAGTTACAGAGGTTCCATTCATTCACGAATGCAAACATATAAAAGTGGACCATTTTTGACTCCAAAAGCAGAACTTTTCATTCAAAATTTTCAGTGTCACCCTGAAACATAGAACCCGTTTGACTGATACAACAGAGATTTCCGCAGGAATGTACTTTTAAGCAAAATATTCTGACAATAAGTAGTTTATTGAAATCGAAGGAAACTTTATCTAGTATATGACTGAAATAAACCAGTTGGACCGTTTGAAAAATGTAAAGAAACATTAGAACGCTTCTACTTGCTTACAGAATATGGTGGTTGTGAAAACTA
>JANSTP010182774.1:0-11901 GCA_025330745.1 Cladonema radiatum | reverse complement strand
CTCTCCAAAACAAATTGTCCCCAGGAAAATTACCAACAGGAAAATTGCCCCCGATTGACGTTTTTTATCAATTACACAAGTCAGTTATCAAATTTTGCTGTAGTTATTAATCTTTTTTGATGGAATAAATTAAAATTATCACACCCTAAGTCCAGCATGTAAATGAAGTCGCACACAGAACGAGGTTTTCTTTAGAAAACTTGATAAAATAAATGGTGCAGGGAACATGCTCCTCGTAGAATGTTAAAAATATCCAAATATGACAACAATTACAAAATGAAGGGGATCTACGACATTACTCAACAACAGTGCACATCCGGTTTGTCAGGCTATCATAGCCAAGCCGTTTTTCTTTTGAAAAAACGATTCAACAAAAACAAAAAGCAATATCTAATCACCGTTTTGTTAGCATATTATTCATCAGTAATTTATTCTAACTATGAAATTCTTGGATAAATTGGGATTAGATATGTAAAATTTTGTTGTCTCCCTTAACATATTATCGCTAGAGGAACCCAAATTTGATATTGGAATTTAGTCGCCGAATTGTGATATACAAAATTCGGTCATATAAAGTAGACGTAAGGTACCTGGACTCATTAAGCTCGAACCTCAACCACACCCACAAACATTATTGTATTTCGATCTGAATTCATATCTTAAATACAGCATATTTGAACGAGCTTTATTAAAATCTAAGAAAATCTGAAAATGTAATGTCTAAGAAAATCTGAAAGAGGACTTTGTTAATGGTCAATGAGAATACTTTGCAATTTGCTGATATATGATAAGTAGAGCTGAAAATAGAATGACTCAGCTTCTTTCTTGCTTTTCTGAGGGTGAATTTTTGAAAGGTAATTTTGCTAAGCCCAAGTAATATAAAGAAGGAGGCGATGTTCTGGGGGGCAATTCTCCGGTTGGTAATTTTCCGGGGGGCAATCTTTCTGGGGGCAATTTACCTGGAAGACAATATTCCAGGGGGTAATCTGACGGGGGCAATTTTCAGGGTGGCAATTTTCTGTGGGGCAATTTTCCTGTCACGCATGAAGATGTGCAATTAATATAGCATTAATATTTCAAAATCTTTTCGCTTTTTAACAAAAGTTTATTGTGACTTCTAAACTGATCAAGAACTCAAATTTTCAAACCTGTGTATTCAGTGCTATTGATGATAATAAAGCCAATATTTTTTAGGAAAAAGTACTGTAAATGTCAAAATAAGAACAAGGGGCGCTTGTTGGGAAGGCGCTGGTTCCGAGGATATTGACTTATTCCTTTACATAAAGGAGGCCAATTAATTATTATTTAGGAAATATTTCTGAAGAAAATGTATAATCTAATGCTAAAACGAGACATTAATTTAGCTGAAGGCATCAAACTTTTGCCCGCAAATCCTCCAAAATGGAACAAACGAAAAAAAAAAACTTACCAGTCGACAGCCAACAACAAATCGCTGTTACAACTGAAAACAATCTTCTCATCTAAAAATATGAAACTTTTTACAATTACATCCAAAATTAATTGAGAGTTCTGTTGACAATCAAAAAGAAAGAAAGAAAGAAAGACAGGGGAAAGCATTCTATGATGCAGGTTTCTGTAGAGTTTCTATATCCTCAAGACTAAATTTAGAATTAGGAACCTTGGCACGTTAATAAACCACTTTGATGTTATAACTCAATGTAAAGAATATTAAACCTTGTATATAGTCTGTCTTCAATTTTCCATTTTTGTCTGTACAGTAAAATGCAGTCTGAAAAAACTAGTTTTGAAAGATTACAAGGAGAAGTGCATTGTCTAAGCACAAGTTATTGTTCGTAAAAGAAAAAGTTCGAAATAATTTTTTATCCCTATTAGGGAAAGAAGAATAAAAATGAAGCAACTGAAAATGAATAAACATATCAAAACACTCCGCTGTAGACTAACTCAGCCAACCAAAGTATATATTTATATTTTCATTCAATTAATTTTTAATTTCAGAGTTTGGGACTGCCCGTTTCTTCCTAGATTGTTGTCTTTGATGAAATGTTCAAAATAGAATTAATTGGTAAGCGCTGACCCAATTAGGGTAACTGAATTACGAAAATAAAATATATTTATATCTGAAAAACTACGAACTTTTTGCTTTCCTTAGCTTGAGGTGACCTAGAAATCAATTAGCACAGCACGACTTCGAACGGTCTATAAAACAGGCCTTTGCACCCAGTCTCCCGATTTTACCCTTCTTTGGCTTGATTTCTGACACTGTACTGAAATATACAGAACTCATGCCATTTTGAGATTTTTTTAAAGTTGACCACGAATTCTTCAATAAACGCTCAAGGCGTTATCTTGATTGAACAAAATTCTAATAAAAGCCCCTTTCATTGCCGTAGAAGGATTGGTGTTAATTAGAGAGTGGACACTCATTAGAAGATGAGCATTAATTTAAATTTTAAATTTGGAAGGGGGCGTTTGGTAGAGGGTGGGCTTTTATTAGAGGATTTACGGTATTTCGCTTTCATAAGCTCCTATTTAAATTACGGAGACGTCATTTGAGGAAATAATTGTAAATTAGCCAAAAAAAAAAAAAATGACAGAACCGAGAAACAAGCACCAAGAATTATTAGTACAACTGATAGAACAGCAAACTGATTACCAGAATAATAATCTCAAAATTATTCAGTTAATGTTTATGGTGGCTGATGAAATAACTCTCTCTTGACATCTTACAAAAATATGAGAAGATCGATCACTAATATGCTGCAAATTATCTCTCTTAGCTTTAAGTTAAGAAACATTAACCCTATTGTTCATGGGCTTCTTGAAGTACGTCAGATTCATAAGTGGTTGGGGGAGGGGGTGGTCTGGTAGAAACTACCCTGCCTCCCTGCTTAAAGTCTCCAATACTGAAAGGAATGCAACGGTAAAATATTGCGGAAATATAAAATACCATTCACAGGTTCTAAAAATCAAACACTTACCCCCTTGATCACGTGATCATGTGATGACGTTATCAAAAATGCCCTGAAATTGCTATAACTTTGAATTTTCATTAGTAATTATTGATAACACCATTGAAAGACATCTAAGTCAATTCAGATAGCAACGACGACAGTTAACGACATAACATTAAAAGCAAATTTCAAAAAATTACTTTTGAACTCAAATTTAAAAAAATTGAGCTGAAACGACTTTCCGATTTCTTTAAAAATTTTATTATGCAAAGCTGTGCTTTATGCATTGCAACAAACTCTTTTGGTAATCCGCTTTTCTGCTCACCATCACAAATATACTGCCAACATAACAATATACGAGATAACCATTGTGAGGGTTCGAAAAAGATATTCTACCATGAAAAATGATGATGACACCACAGGGGATTAGATCTGGGTTGAAAATTTTTTTGATCCCAATTTTTTGTAATTACGTTTTAACCTTGTAGTCAAAAGCTCACATGAAAATATTACTTGCATTAAAATATTCGAAAAAAATAAACCAAATCACACAAAACCCCACCTTTTGAAGTCCCTCATATATGGAACAATATCCTCCTAGATAAACTTGACATCTCAAAATACGAAGCCTTTCCTTGTTCAAATCTAAACTAAAAGAATATTTAATTTCAATGGATACTATTTGCAGATATTTTTAGACACATCTCTGTTTCAATGTTTTTTCTCAACTAATTTTAGCTGAAGTATTCGTGGCAGCAATCGAATCTGCCAGGAAGTGAAGTAGGGTCTAATGACAAGACCTTTACGGTCTTCTTTTGTGTTCCCGTATTTCACGACTTATTTGACGAGATTAATATGTAAATGTGTTGTAAATATTGCAGTTATGTCGTGATTACGAAATATCTTATCTTATCTTATCTTATCTTATCTACATGAGATTCTTACTTTGGCATGATGTACTCAATAATGACGTTAAACACAAAGAAAACAAAACTATAGGGAGTGTCAAAAAAACAAGCATGAATAGAGTTTGCAATATGTTCGCTAACACTGCGTTTTGTTTGCTGAAATTTTACGGCGTTAAAATCTGATGATTATTTTTTCGATACCACTAAACATAACGTTGATAACTCCTGAAAGCTGGAGTCTCTCGATATTATATAAACAAATTAGTAAAATCAAACAATGCACAGAGCGCATGCAGAATGTGAAAAATCACAACCATCAATTGCAATAAATGAAATAAAACAACTAAAATGCTCAATGCTACTACCATTTAACTTATAAAACTGGTTTGCAGCGACTGCTTAATTGCTTGTTTGTTTTATCAATCGCGTTTTGAGGTTTTGAGGCTTTTTGACGAGCAAATTTGACATTGTGACTACGCTCCGTGTTTCTTTTGATTTTATTCATATTTTTAAACAGTGACAAAAGACTCTAACTTTCACGACTTATCAAGGTAACGTTTTGTTTTATCGGAAGCAGAATTATGATTGTTTTACACTGCAAAATTTCTGCCATTAAAAAGCAATAACAGTGCAGATATTTTAAAAATCATCCATGCTTGTTTTTTCTTGACACACCCTATAGCCCGGTGGCTTATGTAAGGTGGTCGAGGTTTCATGTTAAAATTGTTTTGAAGATCGATTCTAAATGAAAATTTATCGATGATTTCAAAAAATTTGGGTAGAATATCTGAAAATTAATGCTTACGTCACTATGACGTCATTTTTGAATGCGTGAAATTTATGCAGTTTTCAGTTAAAAACATGTATTTCTTCTTGCCTCGTGTTGCCACAGAAGAAGCGAAATCACATAGAATAGATCTAGTTCATTCTCTAGACCCAGAAAACGAAATTTTCATTATATTGGCAAAATCGGGGAAACCGGGAAATCGGATATTTTGGGAAATTGCAACTTGTTAAATTCCCAATTAAAATTAGGCTAGAAACTAGTCGTTCCTGATTTTTTAGAAATGAGTAAAATTTCAGCCGAGCGAAATTCGAACCGAATTCCCAACTTACCGAGATATCCGATTTCCCAATTTTGCCAGAATAACGAAGATTGCGTTTTTGGGGCCTGGAAAATGGATTAGATCTATTCTAGGTTAAGTTTCGGAAAATTGAAATTTTTCCTCATTTCTAAAAGATCAAGAACGGCTATTGACTAGTCTAGAAATCACGTTGAAAGCAAACAGAACGTGGATACCTTTTTATCTCACACATCATTTCTACAGGTTTATTGAAATCAAAGTCTTATTTTACGTCTACACCCTTGACCATTCAGTTTTCTATTTATTCAAAACCAATGAGAACCAAAGTTTTATCTCAATACACAATTTGATTTTGGGCTGACCATCTCACAGAAAATATGATGACATTATCAGATTGGCATAGTGATCTCTTTTTCTGATTTAAATTGGTTAAAACATTAGTTTGGTTGAATGATGACGCACCATAGTTATATTTAGGTTAGTGGATATTTTAGGATAATGCCAATTATGTTCGCTGACAAGCAGTATACTCGATGAGAACTTGCACCTAGAAATTTGACAAGTTTTGAGTTTTCTTTAATTTTGGCATTTGAAATGGCGTACACTTTCCTTTCCCTTAATTCGACTTAATGGCACTCTGTTTTATGTTCCCAAGAAAAGTTTTGTTTCAAGAGAAAAAGTACACAGTGCGCCAAAGTTGCCTCTGTTTGCTTAAATTTAAGTCATACATTTTTAGTTCTTAGTGTCTTCCTTTGTTAGAATAGTTCCTAGTCGATTTCGTGCAACAAAAAAGCAAGAAAAAGAGGCAAGAAGAGTTCTTTGGTCTTTTAAGGCATTATATAGCTTTAGCAAAAAACCATATAGCTGTTTTCTCCCAAAGCCTTCCGGATATACTTGTGTCACTAAATCTTGAGATTTTCGAGCTTTCCAAAACCAGATACGTATATATTGCTTCATTGACAGCAACGTCAAATTAGTGTAGCCATGTTGTAGCCAGATTCTTTCGGGAGTCTACAGATTATAGAATTCACCTCTCGATTTTCTGATTTTCAAAAAAAATGTCGTGAATCCTAAAAAGTTGCTCAATATGTTTCCTTTTTAGTATTTCACGGTGTCTTCGCTAATCCATCTTGATTTTAAAGTTTTTTAGATGCAAAGTGGTATTTCAGACTCAAAGTAGCATGTCAGTCACTTGTGTATCCTATCTACTTTACTCGCTTCCTAGTCTCATTACTCCGTTGCCTTGGCCTTCAAGATTTGCCGATCCAGATTGTAATGACATGAAGCTTCGCATGCTTGTATTTCAATTTGGTTAAAAACCGCATGAAGAATAATGGCGTGCGTGAACAAATATGACTTAGGCCCTAGGCGTGCTTAGGGGGTCAGCGCCAAACCCCCTGCTGCTTTTAATTGAGTCTCCCGATTTTTTGACTTATGCACTTGGATCTTGGACAGCGTGTGTAACCATAACTCTCTATACCTGCTATATTTACTACAGCTTCCTTAATTTGTTAATACTCCACTAAAATACTTATTAACCTAATTTTTTTTAAATTTTGAGTATCTTGAGCAATTACAGGTGTATTATTATTATTTTTTTATTTTTTTTTTTTTTTTTTTTTTGAAGTATTAGTTTAACATCTTAGGTCAGAAGTTCATATGAGCTTATCATGCCCGGACGGTGAATCGAAACTGGGGCGCTCTGGGCGCTCTGGAGCATAATTCCGCGCAACCGGCATATAAACAATACCTGAAACACCCCTTGTATCTAAAAACAATTATCTGAAATCATCCCGCCAGAGTTTTATCCTTATTTTCATATGCGTATATACTGCCGTTTATCAAAACAACGGAATAAAAATAGTCGGATTTCAAGGCACTAAACCACAGCGGAAAATTTACACAGGAATATCGGAAAACAATGCTTTCATCCGGGGAATCTATGAACCTATCAGCGGACTGCAAAAAGATTTTTACTGCTAGATAGGCTGAATTGATTAAAAGATTTGAACTGGAAGAGTTTTTAAAATTTTTGACTGGACTGGGCAATTTCTCTTAAAATTTCGGAAATTAGGTACCTACCATTTATATGTGTTACACTAAAATGTTTTTCAAAAGGTCACTATTATTGGTTGTTTCTTATCTTCAGCCACTCAATTATCGGCTTGATTATATGTTCTTATATCACCAAGTAGTCTTTTATCATCACTATTAGACCTAAACTTAAATGATGGTTGTATATACCTTCAAATTTAAATAATACCTTCAAATAACGGACACTTTACTCAAGACCGCATCGTATGCCAATAACGGACACTTTTTTTAAGACCCGTAGGTGTCCGCTACTCGGAGATTTCACAGTATTAAAGCATGTGTTTAGTACTTATATAGCAATAGTTTATCAACACAACTAAATACAGCAGTTTCCCTCAAGCGAAAAGGAATGTTCTTAACGATTATCTGCTGCGAAGATATGAATTGACCATAAAGAAATTTCCACGGCGGTGATTTGTCCTGTTACTGAAAACGTTTTCAAAGTGGCGTTGAAGTCTAAGTTTAGTTACTTTTGGTTCAATACTGCCAGAGCTTTAAGTGATCAGGTAAAACGCAGACAAAAAACCCTTCCTCACTTTTTCTAAGTGCATTAAAGCCTGTCTTAAATAAATTCGAATAACATAAACAACTCGTATGAAAATATTTCAGGCTAACAGTTTTAGCATTAATTTTTCCAAATTTCAATCTCATTACTTTTTTCTTAGATGGGAGTTATAATAATTTTTAATGACGCCCATACCTTGTCACGTGGCCAAGACAATCAATTAACATCGTTCATAAAATTGTTCAGTTCTTCCTAATTAATCTAAATGAAAATTGGCAATTAAAAGAACCTATAAAACGCCTGGTTTTGACATTTTGATGACGTCATGGTCTCATTACGTGACTATTTTTCATCCTCCACACGTCGCTTTTAACAGACTAATGTTAAAGTCTAATTTCTCATGGGTGTTTAACTATCAGTAATTGAAAATAACTGACAGATTGATGTATATCAGAAATGACGTCACAGTGACGTAAGTAGCAATTTTCAGATATTCTACCCAAATTTTTTGAAATTCTCGATAAGTTTCCTTGAAAAAACAATTATCAAAACAATTTTAACATGAATCCCCGACCTCGACCGAAAAACACGACATAACCCACTGGACTACCATATCTTCAAAACTTCAAAGAGATTTTCTAAAGTTTTTCCATTATGAAAGAAAAGCTGTTATCTCTATTTCTAATACAAGATAATTTCCTACTTCTATTATTTTTGCAATAATATTTAGAAGTCAATCAATGACCACTGTACTTACATTTTTGTTGACAAAACTTTGTGTTTCACGTCGTGTTTTCATAAGGAGAGAGAACAAAATTCTACCCACTTTTTCAATTATTAAAAAGAAATATATTCAACTTTAGGGACGTTATATTTAAGGATTTGAAAATTCGAATCAATAATTGAATAACCTGCCAGTACAATATGATTTATAAACTTTGGATGTTGCTCAAGTTTAAGTAAAATACTGAGAAAAGCATAAAACTGTTTAAAAACCGCAGTGAAAAAAAGGCTATTAAACAAAGCAAGTTTGATCAATCTGTAAAGATTTTCTTGTTTCGCCAGTAAGAGAGGCAAAATTTTTTGTTTCCTTTTATCACTTCATAAGACTAACATTTATAATATCAACTTTGAAGAACTGATTTTTCTAAGTAAAGAGTTAGCAACTCTTCCACGTTTGGAATTTGGAAATCAGCAAATATTTTTTCCTGATTACACCTTTTTCGGGATGAACGACATCATGTTATATCTAGTGCTTTTTATTAGGTGCCTTTCAACGGTATTTTGTAAAAGACGTTAAGTTATATCGAAAAAAATTTGTTGAAACAGAAGTGTTTAAGAAATAGGAAGGTCCTATATGGAAAATGCTGGTATAACACTTCAACTCTTATTTAAAGAGCCAATATCCGATGTAATGCATTGCGACAAATATCAATTTAGCGAAGGGATTTTAACGCTCCGTTAAAATAAAAAAGAACATTAGTGCCAAAGTACGACGTTCGCAATGCATTACATAGGATATTGGCTCTTTAAATGCTCCATAGCCTACATGTAACATAGTAGGCTATAATAAGTTATTCTCTGTATACTTTTAGTTTAGACTTTTTGAGATTTGTCTGTTTGGTTTATGTTAAAGAGAAGAAAACAGCTGAAATCGCATTTATTTACCAATGCAAATCAAAATTGCCCATTTTTAACAAATTCAAAAACTAAAAACTCCAGGAAATTTCACACACAAACTATGATTAAAGTACATGCAGCAACATGACTATCAAAGCAAAGCTAATACCAATCTGGAAAACAATTAACACTGAAGTGTTCAATAACACAGGGATTGGCAGAGAACGCATCTCAATATTAGATGGCATATTATTTTTGTTATTTACACTATCAATTAGCTATAAAATACACCTGCGATACTTTAAGTTAATATTGGAGTTTCTTGAATATAATATCCTTTATATATTTTCGACAGTTACGATTTGCTAAAGCAACTATGATTTCCTTTAATACAGCGAAATTATTTGTATAAAAATGTGTCATGAAAATTACAAAAGCATTATTAAAATTTTTTTCCAAAACGATAATTGAAATGGTAGCAACCATACATATCGTCAAGTATACGAAAAAGTATAATTTTGTATATAAGGTAATACCTTTTGTATTTTTGCTCAAGCTTTCAGTAGTTAATTGATACGTTTTTAATATTTTCCAAGATTTGAAATAAATAATTGACGACAGAACTACAAATACCAATTCCACAATACCATTGATGATGAATGTTTTACAAAACACTAATAAAAACGTCTGCAAAAGATATCTACACAATGCAGACACAAATGATAATACAACTGCAATCTTAAATCGTTTTCTTGTAAAAACAAATTGATATCTATGCTTAAATTTTACATGTAAATAGCGAACTACAATGATCAGTTCATAAAAACGTTTTGACAATAAATCTGATAATGAGTAAAATGTATATCCTAGAAATGTAACAATACATTTTGGTTGAATTGTCATATCAATATCTAGGGCCATTAGTGAAACAAATCCATGTATCAGATCAGAGATTGACAATATTGCCACAAGTTTAATCGACTGTCTTTTCAATTGTCCGGTTTTTATAAACGAAAATAGAACGATGGCATTTGATAACATTATCAATATAGGCTGAACTGTATTCACCAATATAAGAACTGTTTTTTAAGTTGACTCAACTTTAAGTAGGTCTCCCAAAGATATTAGCAAAGTCTATCCATTTTCACATAATAAATCGCCCAGGAAAATATATATTTCAATGAACTTTTTTTGAGTTAGCATAAATAAATATATTTACAATATTTTGCTAACTATTATGTTACTCTCCTTGAGAAATAAAGAATAATTATACTCCTGAAAAAATGATGAAATAAAACATTATTTTTAATGGTATCTCTAATTACATTACTAAAAGGACGTTAATAAAAGTATGGAGATAAAAATGGGAAACTGACACCTTGTGCTCACACTTCATTTCACAAATAGTGGACAGTAAGTATGCAGTCTATTAAGGTTCTTCTCACTTAGTATACGGAACTTTATATTTATTATCTTTTTTTTGACATTAAGAGTATAGTGCAAGGCTTTTGGCATTTATTGCGAGTGTGCTATGGTTAGTGTAACAAAGGAAAAATAGGTATTTCTTTTCTGAATGCACAAAACATTACTTTTGTTTCCTTTGATTGTAGAGCTTTTGGCTTTGAAAAGAGAGATTTAAATGTGGTAATGAAATGTGAAATGTGGTAATATGAGATTTAAATGTGGTAATGACATTTCCTTATTTGGAAAAGAAAAGCAAAATAGAAGATTTTCATTGGATCAAAATTGTGTTAATGAAAAACCAATCAGAAAACGTCAAAAAATTTTCGAAAGAAACCATTTCACTGGCGTTATCCGCATGAAACTTTCCGTATAGAAAACAGCGAATAATTGCAATGGGAGAAATTTTCAATAACTTCACCTGTACTTTGCCTTTAGTGACCAAACTTGGTACACATATACTCAAAATGGTTCTATGCATTTTAGGCCAATTTTGACGGTTTGTTGAAATAACAGCGACCTATAGCATCATTAAAAGTTCAATTTTTGGAAATTTTCGTCACTTTACATGTACTTTGCTTTCAATGACAAACTTGGTTCAGATAAAACCCAAAGTTCTGAGGATCTTCAGTCCAATTTTATCGGTTGGTTGCTATGGCAACTGTCTTTGACGTCATTATAAGATTAACGTCATTTTCAAAACCTGATTAGAAGACTAATAGTCTAAAAAATATGTATTAAAGATTTTAGAGACTTGATCCAAGTAAAGGATCGCGTAGCGATCTGGGACTGCGTTAGCAGTCCATTACGAAGTTTCGGCGTCGTGCGACGCTGCATGCAGCTAGTGTAATTTTAAAAATAGTATGTGAAGACATCAGATTTGGTAATCTTTAACTCAATTTATCCATTGAGTTACCACTAGATAATAGATTGAAACTTACATTGCTCACGTTTGAGCCATTTAGTGTTGTCTTTTAAAATAGTGAAAACATAAAGCTCGTCGGAAACATTTCTAAGAAGTTGAAAACCTACATTTGTTGATCATCTGTTGATTAAGAATATTTGATAAAGATTGCCAGAATATTGTCAATTCTCCCGTTCCATTTAGTTGTTTTTGACAGCGTCAATTTTAAATTGAATAACTATTTCTTCAGTATCAATTCCTAAACAATTTAGGATGAATAAATAGTGTTTCTATATTTTAGAGAAAGAGGTCAACTTTACCCATTTTCAGGTTGGAAGGGACTTTGAGGGGTTTTGAGTTTCTGGAGACCCCCCCCCCCTCCCGTTTCTAT
>JANSTP010182663.1:0-11902 GCA_025330745.1 Cladonema radiatum | reverse complement strand
CTGTGACACTACCATAACATTTTCTTTCATCCGTTTTGAGGCAAAGTTAAAAATTTTGCTTTGACTCTCTAATAAAGAATGAAAAACATCCTGACAAATATTTCCTTAGAATAAACATCAACTTAAATATGGCATAAGAAAGTCAAATAAGTTATTTGATAAAATTTGTAATGAAACACACCCTTAGGTAGCTAAATAATATGGAGTGCAAAAACTTTCAAACTAGAAGCTTCGGTTTAGACAAGACAACTTTATTAAAGTACATAGTTTTAGAAGGCAGTCATACAATTTTGTTTGGTATTCAAAAGTTAGTGTACACACCAAGTAAATCAATGATTATGAATGCTTCTCTAGCTGGGAATCTCTGCAGAGGGAAGCAAATAGCTGAATGTCTGAAAACCCGGCATCTAAACTTGCATAAATACAACATCTGTGGAAAATTGTGGCTAAAAACAGATTTCTAAAAGCTTTGACGTTGTCTAAGAATTAACTTTAGAGCATGCTGTACCAGTATAAGTTGAATATTTGCAGAATATTTGGAAAAGTCTTCAAGAAGTACCACTCTCGTCACTTTACGAATGCACTTTGTTTTGATTTAATCCTTCTTCAAGTAGTCTGGGTACTAGCAAAAAGTTGAACAATAACATGATTGGTCACGTGGTATGCGCGTCCAGACTATGGAAGTTCGTATGACTATGATGTAACAGTGCATCGTGCAAAGATAGAGTATGTCAAAACATTTTGTGAATAATGAGAGGTTTTATTCAAGAATTATAAGCAATTATGAGGCAATTATGTTATGTTTTATCAAAGAACTACATTTATTGAATAAAAGACTTTCTAAATGTTATTCAGGTGCACTTGAAACCTCTTTGTATAGATTAATGCATGATTAATTTCGAGAAAATTCTCTTTCTGAGTTTAACATGTTACAAAGTATCTCATTTCTGATCTTTCATCCTTAGAAAGACAAACACTTTTAAAATGGAACTTCATGAAATCACTATTTACAGAATAGGAATAGTATATTTGCCAAAAATTTCATCAGCAAGACAAAAAATGATGCAAAAGTAACAAAATCAAATATTTTCTGAGTTTTTATTTTTTCATCTTACTTTTGCCTTTTAATGACACCGACAATGACAATTGAAGTTTTTTTTTTCACTTTATGAAATGTTATTTAGAATTTTAAGTTTGTAAAAACAGCACTTTTCTGTCTTTTTTTCTCTTCCATCTTACCAAATAAATTTGTGTTAGGAAAGGACCTGTCTTTGTTACAGCAACATCTTTTATTGACTATTGACATAAAAAATGTGCTATTATAATTGAATAATTTAGATTCTCCTCAAAGCAACCACATACTTCAGTATTAACCAACTGCAGAAGCAGCCAGCGACAGGCTATATAAGAAAAAGCTGTTCCGTGACGGTAGGCAACACAAAAATAAGGAATGTTAGGTAAGCGAGAAGTTTACCGGAGAACAGGTAATTATGTCAGGTAGTGTCTAGGATTAACACAGGACAGCAGATACGACAATGCTCAGAACAGCATCTGTTCTGGAGCTGTCAGGAGATGCTGTTCTGAGACTGTTAGGGGATTGAAGGAGGTGTTCTCAAATTGTTAGGATCCATTTTCTAAAACCAAGTATTGTCGAGAACAGTATGTGTTCTGATGCTGTCAGGAGATGTAAAATAGCTGTTCTGAGACTGTTAGGAGATGGTGAGAGGTGTTCTGAAATTCTTAGAATCAATTTTCCAGAAATAAGTTATGTTCAGAACAGCATGTGTTCTGATGCTGTTAGGAGATGTAAAATAGCTGTTCTGAGACTGTCAGGAGATGGTAAGGTATTCCAAGGACCTAAGTTTAGTGCATTCTCAAAAGGAGTTAGTATCCAGATCAGTATGTGTTCTCATATGTCTCGCAGGTCCAGAAAGACGGTCTTCGATTGCGTGAGGCAATAAATTGCATAATGTAGACTACTTCAAGGCTCTAGCACAATCTTGCAAAAAGACAACCTCAGATCATCGGCAACCGTACAGTTATAACTGTCTACCATGTCATATTTAAGCATGCTCTTATAGGAAACCTTCGAATAATTAGTCATAAGTTGAAATATGTCGAGAATTCGAAAGCTTTCTTTTCTTGCTTCGTTAAACCATCAATAAACTAAATTAATATTACTTTCAAGGAAGAAAAAAATGCGGAAGAAAATTTTGCAAGGCGAAAAAAACGCAAAATTTTAGGATTTAACTTTCGCGAAGAACCCCTTTTAGAACTTTTCGCGAGAATAAAGTTTTGCGAAGAAACGTTTTTTTGAAATATTTCGCGAGAATTAACTTTTGCGAATCAGGAGATTTTATTGAAAAATGTTACACTCAAACTATCGTAGTTACAAAGCAACACTAACTTATCTTTTAGAACAGAAACCACACACAGCCAATAAGATAAATAACACAACATATTGCATGCATGTTATGGCCATCCCAGAAATAAGTGCCACCAAATCTCTAGTACAACATACCATGTTTGCACCCATATTGCAATTTGGACACGAAGAAAAATAACAGCACTATGACACATACACGTATATATATGCCTAGGTAAACTAAGACGGACTAGAAAACAATATTAAAAACCAGAAATATAGTGGTATTGTTAAACCATCCTATTATAGAATAATTTTCGCCAGGAAAAAATTTTCGCGATGGATACATTACTTTTTTCGCGGGAACAAACTTTCGCGAATGATCACCATGGAAAAATTTCGCAAGAATAAACTTTCGTGAAAAGGTAAATTTATAATATTTCGCAGGATCCAAATTTCGCGATTTTGCCCAAAAATCCCGAAATCGGGAAATTTTCTTTCGCAATTTTTTCATCCTTTAAAGTATTATTGTTTTTTTATTGTAACGTTTGCCTTACACTACACAAGGTACATAAAATCGTTTAGATGACTAATACAAATAAAACATAATTTTGTACAAAAGATACTAAAATTATTAGTCACACATGATAAAACTAAAAATCACATACTGTGCATAATGCGAGGATAAGAAGGCAGGACTTTAAACTAAGAGGGCTTTTAACAGCCTTATCGCAAAATCCTTAACAGCTACCTACAAAGCGTGGAATTGAAAGAATCTTCTTTTTTTCGGGGGAGGGGAGAGGAATAAAAACAACTTACGCTAGTCTTCAAATTTTCTAAGAAAATCCACCGAAGTATGGACATATATTTAGCTAGTAAAAGAAAATTTACGTTTCAAAAAGTTACGTTTACAAGCAGGGGGTGCCTAAATATAAAAGTATAATTTGAAGGTCCTCAAAAAAACAAAAAACAACAACAATATCAAGCAACAAACATAAAAATCGTAATGATAAGAATGTAACGGCTAGAAGTAAAATAAATTGAAAGAAAAAGTGTTTGAGAACATGTGAAGAAATACAATGGATTAGTTTACATAAAAGGCTTAAAGCTATGGACTTCAACATAGTTTTGAAAGTTTGAAAGGATAAATTTTTGTCATCTAGGCCAAAACTATTGCAATTATTATTCCATGTTGATAGAATTAAAAATCTGTAAACAGTCCTAATTAAAAACAGGGCTAATTTCGATCATTGGATTTTTTTCTATTTGTAAGGACATTGTTCTAAAGAAAAGAAATGAGGTTTTAAACCTATTCAGAGCGAGGTAAAAAAGACTTGCATAATTAATTGTCAATAGGTTACTTTTTTCTACCAATCGAAAAGAAATTTTTTATGAATTCTTTACAAATTATCGTCTGCCAATTAAAATATAAACTAATCCCAAGGAAAATAGATATTTACGTAAACAGGTTGGTGGCACTGAGATGTAGTGTGTGTGCGTGTGTACAATGCAGTATCTGCAGCAGCTTTACGCAGGACACAAAACGTCATGTCGTGATGGTCGTTTTGTCAGTCATAAAATACTTGATTTAATTGAGACATCAACGAAAATTGAGAAATTTCTTCGTTATCTGGTTCCCCACATTCTTGACAGTGCCACTTGGATACTTCATTATTTGGCTACGGTTTACATCCACTAGATAATGTTCTGAAACATTTCTAAAGTATAATCAGAGTGAAAATTTAAAAAGAATGTTTGATAGTCAATTCGTATAAAGAAGAGAATTGTTTCTTCACTAGAAAAATAACGGCATATATATTTACGTATATCCAGCAGTATTCTGATGTGTTATTATCATTAGCTTGATTTTTCGGTGAAAAAATAAGTTACACCAATGAAAACCAATTAAGAAAACCAGGACACGGTATTTTGTTTACTTATTTGAAATTAAAACAAAAAATGATGATACTGTAGTGATAATAATAAAAAGACTCAAGTAATTCTAGTCACTCTCTATTTCATTTAGACAAAACTAAAGCGCTTAGTATGGCTTTCACATAACCGTCGATATCCCATGACTTTATTCTCTGTTTAAAGGTACATTATCCTGCAGAAAGTTTTATAGACTGGTGATAGTCGGGTACGGTCCACTTGTCCGACATTTAACTTATCCAACACCTCATCTATCCGACAGTTGATTCAATATTTCGCTAATTTGATTGATTCAATATTCGATATCTCTATGCATATTTTTACATCTCTCGATCCCATTACCAAGGGTACTTGGAAATGGACATATAATAAAGACAATTTAAAGGGCACTTGACACCAAAGTTGCGTCTTTACTTAATTTTTCTAATCTTGTTCTCAGCAAAAAGAAGAAGCCTGGGAACGAAATTTTATTTTTGGATGATGATATTCTTCTGGTGGACCCTAAAGTGACTTGCCCGTGAAACTAGACAAATACTAGTAGTAATCTGTTAGAAACGGGTTTATTTTTACATAGTACACACACTAAATAAAAAACTTATTTAAAGTTATATCACTTATAATTATTTAGTTCTACATCAGATGAATAAAAGAAAACAACTCCTTTTCAAACTCGGTAAAGCTACCACAAAAAAGATTTCTACCAGCTTTTTTGTTCCTTGTTTTTTGTTTTTAATTTAGAGTAAACTTATACCTATTTTAAACTTACTGATTTAATAACAGAAAGGGTGGAGTTGCCATTTTTGTCTTATCGGACTTTAGAACTGTCGATAATAGAGCCTGTCGATAAAGTGAGTATTTTATGTAATTTAATTAAATCGCTGACTAAAACATGAAACCGCGATCAGCACGGTATTCCTTAGAACACTTTTTGTAAGAACAACCAGATCTCGTCAAAAGGTTTTATAGCATAAAAAAATCTATGTTCTTCTTTTTAACTTCTGTTTCTATTGAATTAGCAAACAAAATTTTCTTAGGGGGCGACCTTTAAATTGCACAAGAAAATTTTAACCAATAAAAAAGGACTCTACTAGTTCCAGTGTCCTTCCTTTTTGTTCTGGGCTCATAAAAAATCGAATGAACCAAGCAGTATGGCAGTGATCAATGGGGTGTTTGCGAAACGTCTTCACATCATCAGAGCCTTCCCATTCTTTCCAGTTAAGTTAGAATTTGTCTTTTATCGTTATACTTAGAGCGGCACTTATTCTAACGAATAATTTTTGTGGCCATAATATACATGCAATTTGTTTCATATGTATTTCAGTTGGTCATGGTTAATTTGTTGTTAATTAAAAATAAGATAACAGTGTCAGAATTCCATTGTTGCTTTTTCGTTATTTCTTTTGGTGGTTCATGCTTTTTCATACATAAAGCGTGAAATCAGGTTGGTTATGTTAGGAAAACTCACTTCTGTTATGAAACTTCTGGTCTTCATGGTAAATGTGACAAAGAAAAGCAAAAACGTATAGCCATTGAGTACTTGATCATGTACTGTCTGCTAAGAAAATGTGACCACATATTGGTCTCCTTGATGTTCCAATAATTATGTTATTCCTCAAATAAACGCCACATTTCAAGCTTAAGATGCGGCGCTTATTCAAAAGTAAAATTATAAAATGCGACGCATACTCGGGGATCTACGGTAAGTCCGCTATGCATTGCACACTATCAACTATCTTAGGATAATGTTTATATAAATGCTATTGTAAAAATATTTTTGTTGCTTATTTCAAAACTTAGAAATAGGAATTTTTCAACTTCCCTAGGGTTGCTAATAAACAGGTGCTAATAGAAAAATAGGTATACAACAAAATACGTCTAACAACAAAAATAGATCCTAGAGCCAGAATCTCCAACCCTGCGATAAGAATATTATGGGGAAACAAAATACGAAACACTTTTGCTCTGAAAAAGGCTCATTTCTAATTTATAAAGATGTTTTACAGATATATCTAATAACTACGGCCAGGGTATTCAAAGTTTTAAGGTGCGTTGTAAGATAATGTAGCCATTCCAAAAAAAAAGCCATTTTTTTCGCTAATTTTATTGTAATTTTGTTAATTTGCTATTTTTCCCGGCAAAGAGGGAAAGGACAACATGGTAGCTCCGTTGTAAAAAACATTATACCTAAAAATAGTTCGTAGGTCCAAAGTTCAATGCCTTATGATTTTTATAATCGATGACTGAACGTCATTTTTCTATCTAAATATATCAAAAATACCATAAATGACGGAATCGGCACCCCAGCCGGATAAATAGCTTCTTTTTTCAGTAATCATCCCTATTAAAACTGCTTCCCACTACATCTAAAGAAGGGGCTAATTTTTGTCGTAAAGTATTTCGAAGAGGCGCTTATTTGATTTTGGGGGAAAATGATATACATATTTAGGGCAGTTATTATACAAAAACGAATAATTTTCTCTAAAACTGGGTTTTCAACAGTATATATACATTAAATACATATTCTCAATATACGCATACATGTTCCTTGCCACGAGAAAAATATTTCATAACCACCGCTGTCAAATAAGCACCCTTTCCAAAGCTTGGTTTTTTAAAAAAGTGCACCGGGCGCTAAATCTCCTCATTTATGGCAATTACATTTGTGCAGCTTCCAGAGAAAAAAAAGATGAATTTACCATTAACTACTCCACTGCAGTATCTTGTCACTTAACCCATGATGACATTTGGTCCAAAGAAAATGAGCTTTGTCATCATTTAGAAGAAGAAAGCAAAAGAAGCTATCAATCAGAGGCAATATAATATTAGTGACACTTTAAATAAATACAGGTGGTTTCAGTGACTTAAAACTAATGCTGCCATGAAAAAAGTCATGAAACATAGCTTGAACCCCCCCCCTTTATAAGGGGGGGGGGGTACGACTCTTCTAAAAATGGGCCAAAAGGGGGGAATGAAATTTTTTGCTAGAAAAGGGGGGCATCATTGAAAAGAAGGCGTTTGATTTCAAAAGGGGAGGATAAAGATATTCATTGCACTGATCTTTCATAAAGAAAAGAAAAATTATGTTTTTGATATCTCTTCATAGCTTCTTTTATGTGGTACTGTTAACAATATGAGCATTTTTTTGTACCTTAACGTTAGCAAAAAGACTCTAGAACGCTAATGTAAAACTAAAAAGTAAGCTAATTCTGTCTCTCAAAATGGCGGTAAAGTTGGGGGGTATGCGAAAGATTTGAATAGAGGGGCATATAACAAAAGGGGGGATTGCATTTGAAAAGGGGGGGGGTACATACCGCTCTACAAGCTATGTGAAATATTTAGATAGAAAAGATAGATGAAGCATTCATTTTCAAATCAAATTATACTTTAATGTCAGAAACTTTTGGGGGAAGAAAGTTTCAGGGCTTGAAAAAACTGCGAAATATTTCCATTTCGCGGGAAAAAACTTTCGCAATTGAGCCATTTACATGCATTCTGCGGGAAAAAATATTTGCGAGGAGAGAAATATGAAGACAAAATTTTTTTAAATTAAACAACCTATTTCTTCATTTTTTTAATCAACTTCTGCAAGTTCAGGGATCTTTTTTCTAAAAAAATATTTTTTAAACATTTCGGGGGAAAAAACTTTCAAAAACCGCAAAACTTCTTTCCCAGGAAAGTTTCTGATATTAAAGTAAATGGTAACTTTACAATTGTAATTTGATGCCATAATAATATAAATTTTATTAATACACACAAGTAACATAAAATATATAGCATTGATTGGATGGAGGCTCAAATAGTACCTCAAGGGTCAAAATATAAAAGCCACAAAGCAACAAACAAAAAGATAAAACATTGCAAAAGCCACCTAAGGTGGAAGTATAGTTCACGAGGTACGAAATGCGAGGATAGTAGAAAAGAAATTGAAGATAAAACAATGTTGGAAACATTAGCCAGATCATACAAGATATCATCATGAACTTCAGGCAATTTCAAAAGGTTTTGAAATCTAGTATTCCCAGAAGAAAAATTGTTCTAAAATTAACTATTTACAAGCCACCCATTTTCAAAAAGGTGGGTTTTTTGCCGACAAAACCGAAACAGGATGTATCTCCAGACCGACATCCTTATGTCTGACAATTGCCACCCCCGTTTCCGGATTAGTCCAAAAATGAAGCTCAAAGGGTTACCTGGGAGAGTAGGAAATTGGGAATATAGTCAAAATTGACAGTACTTTATGAGACAAGTAGAAACTGCGTTCTTTGATAATTTGATATTCTCAAATTAAATTCAAGCTCACAATACAGTCAACCCTGTATTCGTGGACACTCGTATAAGGAGGTTACCTCAGTAAGGATGACACAATCTGTTCCTCCCGTCAGTTTTTGGGTCAAATTTGCCTATGTAAGAAGGACACATGTATAACGGGGACAGTGGACACAAAAAAAATGTCCCACTGAGTATTTTACTCTGTGTAAGGAGCGAAGTAGGAAGCAAAAATATATTGTAAAATTATTACAGGACTATTTAAGAAACTATGTTGTAAAATTAACTTTTAGTGCATAGATTGGTCACAGCAACAATTTATGTGTTGTTCTTGTAAAATACTTTCACTTTGTGTTGGGACTTCGTATCAATTTATATAATTCCTCCTTTTAAGAAAAGCCACTGTCCAAGAAGGACACCTGTCTAAAAAAGGCAATTTTATTTGTCCCACAGGTGTCCGCCTTACACAGGTTTGACTGTACTTACAAATGTTTTGAATTTCAATATTATTGAAAAATATTGTAATGAAAATATGTATCGAATTAGAAAATTTGATTTACTTGATTTAATTTCTACACCAACTGAAAGCTGCTCTATAGAAAAATACTCATGTAAAACTTTAATGATACAACTTTAGAATGCAAAAGTACCCCTCTTCTTTTTTGGTCTCATACATTACTTTCCGCAACCATACATTAACTGACGCTGGGGAAGCCGGACAAAATATTGCTAAATGGGCCAATCTATCAATTTCGGGATTAAATTTGGCGAGTTCAAGCAAAAAAAAAAAAATAATAATAATAATAATAATTTGCTGGGAATTAACTCCGGAGAATTTTATTCTCCCTTTCACGAACTTCAATTTTCTTCTCATTATCAAAATATTCTGCTGCTGAATATTTAATAAAATATTATAAACACGTAAGCCTAAATGGGATAAAGTCCAAATAATGGAGCTTACACAAATACCCTGTTGATCTATTAACCTATGTAGGTATTTACTCTGTGGAAATTTACTTATATCCATATCATATTTATCTAAATTAAAATAAATCAGATAAGTTTTTATGAAGAACACACGACACAATTTATAAAAATGTTTAACTTTGCCAAAATGCTAAACTTGATTGTGACACTATGTTATCACCTCCTTTGTAATACCCTCCAGGTTTTTTCCTGTGAAAGGTTTCTTTGCTGATTCTATAGGAGTTAATTTTCTCATTGCTGGTTAAGCTATAGAAGCTAACTTTCACATCAATATAAGGACACCTCACGACAAATTAAGTATTTTCATAAAAGGAACTAAATTACATAAAAATTTCCTGTCACAAAGAATTGATGCAAAATTTTCATAGGAAGAACAATTGCTGCAAAACTTTATTGAGCACCTGCATGTAATACTTGAGAAATATATTCATTGTTCAAACTGAAAAAAAGACAATTTGTTTACCTTTGCAATCAAATATGATTATCAATTCCGAGTAATCTTTCATAGGCATTTTGTACCCATCAATTGTCATCCACTCATCTATCTCACTTTATTGAGCACCTGCATGCAATACTTGAGAAATATATTCATTGTTCAAACTGAAAAAAAGACAATTTGTTTACCTTTGCCATCAAATATGATTATCAATTCCGAGTAATCTTTCATAGGCATTTTGTACCGATCAATTGTCATCCAACATTCTATTGTCGAGAAAAAAAGAACGTTATCTGAATTTCGAAAAGCCAAAACAGAGGCTACATTTTATATATCCCTAGCGTGATAAAGATACGACTTTAAATGCAGTGTCGCACCTACTAACAAGTTCATCCCAATTGAAAGACGCCATCGAGATCATAGTCAAAATACATAGGGACGTAATCTGGAAATGGGTCACAAGGTTTAAAGTAAGATTGAGCTTTGATGTTTGGATCGGCACACAAAAGCATAAAGAAGAAGTTCTCAATCCTTGCTCAGGAGGTAGGTAATGTGAAAGACGGTTTAGTTTTCTCGTAATCTTCACATAAATTCTCCCTACCACAAAGCACCATTTTTATATACCTTGGGAGGTTATAAAACTCTTAGTTCTTGTAATTTTTTCTGATATGCATGTAGTTTCAATGAGCAATACTATTTTTAATGCCGTGGGGTATTTGAAGGAGGTTCACCTCAATAATCAGGACAGTAAAAACATTTTTAAAAAATAGACAAAAAACAAAAAACAAGAAATTCTATAAATCACAATTCAAAAGGAAAATAATGCTTTAGGTTCTTTTGAGATCAAATTTACTACTACATGACATTAAGCAACAGACAACCAATTAGTAATGAATATCAAACACATAGAGTAAAGACCTGTAGACTTTAACCGACCGAAATGATTGAAGATGAAGAGAGTTGCTAATGAAATTGAAGACAAAGTGACCAGGGGAAAATCAATGCCTTTGTATTTATTTAACATAAAAAGTAAGATATTACTTACACTTTCATGTAAACATAGTCTTCACCAAACCATTATCCCATGAAATGGAAACCAAAAAGAAATAGTTACTGTACAAATCAGGATTAATTAATATCAAGTAAAAATTTCAAAAAAAAACAACTAAAATAACTGAAAAGCAATTCACTTTTTAATGGCATAAATATTCAAGCAAATTCTGATTTATCGACTGTTCAAAAATGTTACGTAATTAGTTTGACTAAAAAAACATTATGCACTGAGCTATGATGCAAGCACACCTGAAGTATATAACATTTTAGGATAAAATCAGACACTAAAAAAAGTCCTTGCTAATTGCGTTACTTACTTTTTAGAGATGAAACATCATGAAAAAATCATGCCTTCCCGACAAACAATACACAACTCAACAAAAATTTTTGATTGAAAAATTTAAAAAATATCAAAACTAGCCCTATGCCCATAAAAGCCTGCTATACAAAAAAACCTTCCCTCACGTCATTCATGTTATTTTGAGAACATTCAAAACTAGGTGAAGCTTCATGAAGCTATATTTATAATAATTGAAAATAGACACCAAATATTTTTCTCTTGTCAGTGCTATCCCCGTCACCAAGCAATGTTGAAAACTCAACGTTGGCAAGGAGATATTCACTGAACGACTAGAAACATAATTTTGATTATTGTATCTTTTAAGCACTATCCCAGTCACCAAGCAGTGTTGAAAACTCAACGTTGGGAAGGAGATATTCACTGAAGAAATAGAAACATAATTTTGATTATTGTATCTTTTCAGCGCTATCCCAGTCACCAAGCAATGTTGAAAACTCAACGTTGGCAAAGAGATATTCACTAAACGACTGGAAACATAATTTTGATTACTGCATCTTGTCAG
>JANSTP010182441.1:0-11903 GCA_025330745.1 Cladonema radiatum | reverse complement strand
TAGGCACAAAATCACTTCAAAATAAAAATGTAAACACGGCACGTCGGCGAGGTGAGGCTCACCTTTGGAATGTAAACGTACTAATATCTAGACAACCAAAATTAATTAAACTCTCAAATTTTCAGGATCTTTTTATTTTTATAAGTTCTTTCGAATAAGAGAATAAAAAACTCGGCGGGAATGTCCCTTTAAGCCATTATTAGCCTGCTTCGCACCCCATATAGGGCAGAAGTTAGTTGAATGCAACAAAACCTGATATTTCTCAATATGAAATTCATTGACTTTAGTAGTTTTCTGAAATATCCTGATATTTTCTTGGAAAAGCAGCTAGAAAAGAAGTAAAATACACTGATTTTTGACGTTTTTTATTGCGTCGTTACAGGGTCAAGCCGTAACTTTTTGGGTCACTTTTTTATTTTATGAAACTCTGCATGATATTTGATATTTGCGGTAAGTTTCACTGAATTTCGAATTTCCTTAGGAATTGTTTCCCAAGTTTTCTACCAATTCCAAGTTTTAAAGTCGTCAATTTTCCGAAAATCTAAGAAAACCTATGTCATTAGTATGGCAAATGATATAAGTGTTAGGAAAATGGAAATGTCGATTGTTTTTTTAGTTTTTGCAAAACTAAAATTTTTATATTAACTAGAATAGGTCTAAAAGCATGATTTTGACATCATAATGGTCAGATTTTCGGACACCCCTTTTATTCCATGAGCTAAATGGTCATTTTGAGCAACATGGACTCAGTTTGGAGACCGGTCATATTATATACCAAATTATCAAAAAATTTTACACTGATTCCGAAAATAAATGTTAGTAACAAGAAACACTTTGCGCACCCCACCTAGCTGGTTGGATTTGATGAGACAGCAAATTGAAATACCGGGAAAATATATGCAGCTAAATAATCCCTTTGGTAGGGAGCCAGTTGGCAATTTTTAGGGATTTTGTAAAATTGAATGTTAGGGCAATGCTTTTGACTTTTTATTACATTTGTATTTGCATTTACACTTACATACTTTTCACAAAAACATGAACCTTATAGAACCTTCAATCTCTAAAAAATAAAATTAATGATAGTGGAGGAGGTGGGGGTGTGCAAAGTGTTCTTTCTTACTTTTTGTCTAGTACCTTCTAATCTATAATGACTTATGACCTAATACTTCATGACTTTTCCTAAACTTTAGCTGCACACAATTTAGTAATAAAATCATGCTCAATAATGACCCCCTGTTGCTATAGCAACAAAATTTTGGAGCCTCAGTGACCTAAATTTTGCCTATTTCATAACAAAAATGTTTCTTTTTTCAAATTTTTTTGAAGCCAACTCTTAATAAATGGTAACATTTTATATAATTTTTCTCAATAAATTAACTAGGGGAATAAAGCAGTAAAACCTTCCCCAAGGACCTTGCTTAACTTCAAAAGCTTCAAAAAGCTAGAAAAAAGTGGTTTTTCAGGACATTAACGACAAGATGATGACGTCATCACCTTTCGGATGATGTCGTTAGAGTCATAATTATGCAGAAGTGTATAAGAGGTATTATATTATATTTGTGCCAAATTTTATTATTGTTGCTAAAACAATAATGAAGCAATGGTTGGTCGAAATAGCATGGGAGAAATAGGGTTAATATCTCTCATATTGACCAGAGAAAAGTGCTAAAAATCAATATTTTGCAACAGATTCAGTCTTGCTAACATTGATTTTTGGAATCAGCATAAAATTCCAGATAATTTAGCATATAATATGTCTAATATCCAAACTGAGCCCTAATTAGCCCCCAGCTCATGGAATATTTTTAATTGAATCTGTACGACATGTACATGATCTGTGCAAATTCTCACAATTTACTCACTTTTTGGACGCTTCGACCCTGTAACAGCTCTGCTACTAACAAATTCCTATTAAGGAAGTGCATGAAAGTGGGTGTCCGTTCTTCAAAGTTAAGGTGATATACTTACTACGAGTTATCTCGAAATACCAGACGCCTTTTTCTCCAGTGTTTCCAAAAATGTCTTTCAATGGATAAGCATAGGGTGAATTAACACTGTTGAGATTTGCATCAACAACCCCATCACACGACTCAGAGCCAGTTGAAAACTTATATCCGGCAGTAGCTGGTGTTTGAGCAGCTGATGTGAATGTTATATCACCATAGGCAAATCTTACAAACGACAGTAATTTACTGTCCGTGATCAAGGTCGTTTGAAATGTTGCGGTCTAAACAGCAATAAACGTTAAAAGACTAAATAAAGCACTCCTTATTTAAGCACTTAAATCTGTGTCTGGGTTTCTTAAAAAGATTCCGAGGTGAAAATATAAGTTGGATTCATATAAAAGAGAAGAAAAAAATGATGAAAGTCAGTTTTTATTTTGTTTCAATTCGATATCTGGTTCTTGAGATATTTGAGCTTGAAGATTTGTCACTTAGAGAATTTCCCTAAATAGTTGAAGAATTTGTGATGTCATCTAGTGCATAGAAAAATTTACCCAATCTAGCAAGATGAATATCTCAAGTTATAATATAATTGAAATATATCTCATGGAAATTTATACACAACTTGTTCCAATTAAGGAAAATTCAATCACAAAAAAATTTTTCGTTTGAGGGTCAGGCTCAATATCTACCCAACAAAGTTTTTTTTCAACAAATGAATTCTTTTTTTGAGTTCGGAATATTTCAGAGAACTTTAAAAATTAAAAATAATTTTAAAAGATATTTTCAAAAGCTCTAAATCGGGGACAGCATGATTTTCAAAAGGGACCTGGACCTAGTGAACCAAAGCTTATTAATTTTATTGCAGAAAAGGTATAATACACATCTACCATCTATATGAAAATTTAATTTATTAGCACTATTATAACCTGAGGTATTTAAAATTTAAAATTGAGACAATTTTTCTATACACTAGATAACACCACATGGAAATTCACTAAGTGACAAATTTTGAATATCTCAAGAACGAAAAGTCGGATTGAGATGAAATAAAAAATATTGTCCATTAATGTTTCTACTCTTTGATATGAGCTCAACTTATATTTTCACCTCGGAATCCCTTTAACAAAGAATGCCGATATTTTTCTTGTTATAAAAGTTTATAAATTTTTGATATGTCTATTTCTAAGTTTATTATAAACGGGTTATTTACAAAGAAAAAAAATATATCACTGAACTAATGTTTCTGCTTGCTTTAATTCATTTTAGTTTTCATTACGATTTTCAACTCATCCCGCCATAGTAGCCCACTAACCTTCCGAGAAAACCATTTTCAACTCATCCCGCCATAGTAGCCCACTAACGTTCCGATTTTCAACTCATCCCGCCATAGTAGCCCACTAACGTTCCGATTTTCAACTCATCCCGCCATAGTAGCCCATTAACCTTCCGATTTTCAACTCATCCCGCCATAGTAGCCCATTAACCTTCCGATTTTCAACTCATCCCGCCATAGTAGCCCATTAACCTTCCGAGAAAAACCCTACTTTACTTTGTCTTAAAATATATCAAGGCATTTAACACATATCGGCTTTGTGTAGTAAATGGCTGCGGCTGCAAAATCACAATACATAATTTTAAACAATAAAAATTGACTAAAGGATTTGCAGAAGACGGTCATTTACTATTAGCAGTAATATGTGGAGCATACCATTTGACAGTTTGTTAAATAAAAAACAAGTATCAGAGAAAATACATGAAATCTTTAACTGTAACCTACTTGGAACAAAGAACGGTGATCTTTTTCAGAAAACAAACGTCGTTCATTATTATGTAATTTGCCATCATGAATTTTCAATCAAAACAAAAAAAAAAAACAATACTATAATACCACTTTAAGTATAAGTTGAGTCAAAGGGTTTTTTATTAATAAGTGGAAACTTTTTGTCTCCGGTTTACTGTGCTTGTCTCCACGGCTTCCAGTTAGAGGTAAGGTAAATGTTCTTCCTGCTAATAATCTTTAGAGGATAGATAAAATAATAAATTAAGGAGGATAAATTTAGAGGATAAATTTCCCAAAATATATTGTAATAATATTTAACTGGCTGAGTCGAGATATACTCAGAACATATAAAAACACATTCATGATATGAAAAATGAGAAATACTGCCTAAACATAAGAATATAAGGGGAAAAAAATCTATTGAACACTTTAATAGACCATTTTTGAGATTTTTTTGTTTTTGTTTTTGTTTTTGTTTGTTTGTTTGTTTATAAATAGACTGACCTGATCAGGGAAATCCTCGTGCTGAACATCATACCAAGTGAAAATTACAATATTTCGAGCAATAAAGTTTTTGTATTTTGTGACACGGTGAATATCAGCATTTGCTCCATCAAAAAGTGCAGCGTTGTTGTCGCCTATATTATATTTTTCTTGGTAAACATAGCCAGGTGTGATTCTTAAATCTGTTAGAAAAGGTGCAACTCTGTTTGTGGTACCAGGTATAGCTCCGCCAAATGGAGTTGTTGGATTTGATATCCATTCAACAGAGCCGTATCCAAGATTTCCGTTTGTATAAAACTAAATAAATAAAAAGAGTATTAAAAATCGCGACGTTTTTCATTGACCGCTCTAAAATTGACCTAGAAAATAACATAGAGTTAATAAATACATCTAGAGTGCTGAATATTCGAGAAAAATGAAGCCTCGTTCTTTGTACGGCAAACTATGGCCAAACTCTTGTGAAAAATTTGAAAAAAGTAAATTTCGAGTTTTTTTGTGAAATATTGATGCAATAGCTCTTATAAGTCTTCGATATCTTCGGAACAGAGTGGATCCATGATTCGACTCGCTCAGGTGATTCACTGAAGCGCATATTTTTAAAGTTCATTCAAACAACGGATTCTTAAATAAGTCTCAATATTGATGAATTAAAAAACATTACATTCATGTGTTGGATGATATTTTATTATTGGTATTGCTTATTTCGACAAAGGGGTAGAATTAAACGCAGATGTGTGCAAATTTTATTTTGACGAGTCCTCCCTACCACTGCAAGCTGCAAATGCCTTATCACCTCTAATCATTTCATTGTCATCTTGACGGTTTTCTATAATAATGTTTTTGCCAAACGATCAAAAAACAAGCTAAAATGAATCGAAAATATACTTTAGCGTGCAAGTGTTTTTTTGTTTTCTAGAAAAAAAATTGTTATAAAATAACATTTTTCAAATAAATGATATGATGACCTGAATTTCTAAATTTTCATTGGTTATAAAAAAAGACCCACATGATCCCAAAAAAGGTTAGTTTTTTCAACTTCCTAAATGGAATCAAATTGGAATCAAAACGAAGGATTAAAATACAATCCCATGTGCTTTGTCAATTCTTAAAGCCCATCTTCCTTTTCTGAAGTTTCGTTTTCAGAAGTGGGTATTCATTTTTATCTTACACTGGCTTTATAATAAGTGATCCCCAAGATTTGAATGGACAGAATAAAACTCAGAGGAGTTAGCTGATCAACACTTACAAAAATAAATTTAAACATGTGAAAGTTCATTAAAAAGATTTTTTGACTTCAAAACTAAAACTCTAAAATTTTAGCTTCAGACACTCTTTAGCTTGCTTAGTTTCATGTTTCATACATTGAGCACAAGCACAAGAAATCGATGACTTGAGGAACGCCTGGATTTTACTGCACTGATCAAATTTTAGCAAATATGCCAAAAACTTGCCAATATTCAGCTTGTGCAACTTTCTCGATTAACGGTTGGTTAACCTTAAAAACCTTTCTCATTAGACCCTGCTGATTTTAGGGCAATTTCGATAGGGCTGCCTAAAATATCCAGTTTTGGTCTGGTTAGATAAATTTTGAGAAAAACTAACGGGCTTCTGAACTTTGAGTGAAATTCCCTGGGCCTTACCTGACCAATGAAACAGGGGTGTTTTATTGGATTACATCGCTTTTCTAGATCTATGGTGAGAGCAAAATTTGCAGGGATTGAGTCTTGAAATGGAGAAAGATTTGAAAATAATTTTTGGTTTTACGGTAAAAACTTGACGGAAAAACTGGTTTATTAAAACAAACCTACTTCCCTTCTCTCTCAACACTATTTGCATGTTTGTTAGAAACCAGTCCCTTTTGATTCCACGGCCTCTTGTAAATAACACAAAGCTGTCAAAAAACCTGAATCATTGATATATATTGTAGACGAAGAAGGAAACAAATTCCACAGGTATCACGTAGAATTGAATAATTTGGAGATGAGAAACGCAAAAGAAATATAAGAAGTACAGGCAGAGACCTCTGACAAGCATTTTTACAATTTAACTATAATACTTTGAATTTATACAGATAAACGAAAAACGCAAAGTTTTTGTTTGTCTCTGAGGTCAATGCTGCCGTATCCAACAGCAATCTCCAGCAAACTTAAACCTTATTCCAGCTGGGTTATTTTATGTACGTTAGACAGTTTTAGCACCTGTAACGAGTAGTATAGGAAAAAAGTGGTAAATAGTGCGGGAATTCATTTATGTGGGGAAAGAAAGGGGGTACTCAGGACAGGAAGTTTCGAAAATTAATGGGATAATACATGGGGAAAGCATGGGAATAATCGTGACAGGTTAGTTATTTATGGAAAATGTTTGGGGTTAGATTCCCATAAAAAAACCCCAACTTCTTCCCTACCATGGAAATGTTTTATTTTACCATTTAATAGGTTCTCGGCGGGAAAGTCATATTTTTTCGTATTCATGGGAATGCGGAATATTTTCCGTTGGGGAAGGGCAAATTTGAAACATTTCACCATGTAGCATAAATAAAGTGGCGCTTCAACATTCTCTTTAACTTGCTGACTTCCTAGTATTATAATAAATGATCACGTTATATAGCCTGCTCATAGTCATGTTATTTCACCACACTTTTCCAATTTGTAATGAATACTTTACAAAACCATTCAAAAGTATTGCCCTTATTGTTTACTTATGAATACGCCTCTGTTGTCATTGTTCATTTTTGAATAACACTTTCTAACATTGTTTAACACTTACTAAGGTATAGCCACCACTGTAACCACGCTCGCAAAATGGAAATGGGGGTCCATATGAATCGACGACAGTTTCAGTATGCCCATTGAGATGCAATGTAGTTTTTACACCATTGAATGGATACAGACCTGGAAAAAAAGATAAAGAAATACACTTTACTCTTTTCAGTGTTGCTTTTGTCATAAATACTAATTAGCTCTGTACGCAACATTTTACAACACAAAAGTAATTTACTGACCTGCTAACACAGTCACGCGAAAGACCGCTGCGCGATCCCTTGCTGATATTAAATATATAAATTAGATTCGGAATACTGTGCTTTAACTTAAGATAGAAAAGGCTAAAAACTTGTCTGGTAATTCAATGAAAATTGTCCTCAATTCAATTTGGTGGATTAATGATATCTAAAAAAGTATTTTGTAAAGGCTAAAAACTTGTCTTGTAATTCAATGAAAATTGTCCTCAATTCAATTGGGTGGAGTAATGATATGAAATTACGACATTGCCTGGATAAAAACAGTTTAAAAATGGTTTATTTTTCTTTGTTTTACTCGCACTTGATATACGGCAACCTTGTTTGGTCTTTCACTAATAAAAAAAATCTTGGAAAAGGTTTCATGTCATTTTCTGATTTGAGAGCCCCCTTTTCCCCTCTAATCGTTCTGTTGGTTTGCTTAAATTTCATCATGTTTCGATACTGAACACTTTACCGAAGAATTACCTAAAAAAATAAGTTGTCTTTTTATTGAAAATTCTCTTTCACGTAATGTTCGCTTTCATGTCTTTCATAATCAGTTCAAGGTACCTGAACAAATTTACACTTTTATGGTCAAAACTCTCTGTCTTTTGAGGTTTCTAAGGTTTGCAATGAGTTTATTCATCAAAATCCTCTTCTCGAAACTATAAAAAGGAAAAAAAAAAAAAAAAAAAAAAAAAAAAATTTTGGAACTATAAAACAGCACTTCGTTGATCTCTACTGATGAAATAAATGTAGTTGAGACTTGATTTTTCTATCGCATATTGCAGCCATTGTCATTGTCTTTTTGCTGTTTGGTCTAAAATGTTTAAAGAGCTTTTTATATGCTATTGATTGTGATTAGCAATTTGCAAATAATTTTTCCCATACGTTGCTTAAACTTTTATCTTACCTGAACAGTGCTTTCTAAGTCTCCTACTGATCTAACTCATATTTATTAATGCTGTTTTATTTGATAACTGCAACATCAATTCAATTTGCTTTCAATTGCATATCAGTTTTTGAATAAATATTTTTTCTATCTATCTATCTCTCTTAAAAACAGGGTTAAAAATTCCCAGAACGATTTGTGGTATATGCAAGGGTATTTGGGTATATGCATACCAAGTTTCGTAAGTAAGCTATAGTACATGTGTTGTGTTGTGTAGTATATTTACCAAATTTTTGGAGATTACACCCGCAAAAATTTCAAAAAAATTTGCCCCTTTGGATAATCCCTCATTTTTGCTCGATACATTTTTTTTTCGAATATCTTTCCTTAAAATATATTGTATCTATTTTAAGTACCAAATCTGAGCAAAGTTCCATTTCATTTGGTTAAGTATTTCAGGATTTAACCAGGGGACAGTTTTTACCCTCCTCCTCAGGTGTTTAACGTCCATGGAAAATCCCAGGTATAATAGAGGTGATAAACAAAAAACCCCTTTTTCCAAATATCAAGGATTCAATACAAAGGACAAGAAGCAGTCTATGTGGAAATGACTTTTACCAATTGTGAATTTATTCAACATATTATTCCTTTAGCACAGTAAAAATTAGTCGCTTCAAATGTAATAGTGCAGGCTGAGGTGTTCAATAATTTTTTCCCGTGTAGGAGAGCTTGTTACAAGCAGTTTTTATGTTTATTCTTAATGTTTAAGTATTGAAGAATATTAAAAATGATGGTGTCAAATTTGATGACGTCATTAACCTGATTTATGGCGTCATTCAGTTTTTTCTCGAATTTTGCAAAACCAATATAGATAGTGGATTAAAATTCATATAAAAACCATGGTTTGAAAATATATATTTGCCAAGCTATGAAGCTAAACAAATTGAATAAATTACAGACCAGTAATTTACAGACCAGCTAAATTAGCCACATTTACATAACTTACATAACATAAATAGGTGATTATTTATATGGAGTTTCAAAGTTTCTGCGTTGGTTTACTTGTTGCTTTTTGATAACAAACTAGATGATAAACAATTTTACCTCCCCAAGTTGCACCCTATTTAGCATGGGCGGTGTTAAGTACGGTAAATGAGTCGAGGCAGAGAATAAGACTTCCCTCTCTACTTTATCGCTATTTCTGAACCAAATTAAGTACAAATTTCCGCAAGCATTAATTATCATTTAAAGTTTTAGACAAATAACAAAACAAAAAAACTTGGCCCGAAAAGTCACGTAGCAATGTAATGACGTCATCAGATTTTCAAAGTCTGGCGATGTCGGAAACTTTTTTGGCTTCTTCACTGTGATACAAGGTTTTCGAGAAAAAGTTGTGGCGGAAATAAATATATTGACTGACTTAATTATTTAATATACAGAAGTTTTTGAAATGTTGACCTTCTAGGGGCTTCTATGGCGAGTCAAAGAAGCCAAAATTAATTTTTTTAGCTTTAGAGCCGTATATGGGTATAAACTACTTATTTTTGAGTGGAATTTCTTTGAAGATCTTAAAGTAATCAAACTACTCTAATAAATACTTTTTGTTTCCTGTAAGCATGTGGAAAAGTGGTGACGTCATCAAAAATAGCAAAAAGCCGTTTATCCCAAAAACCTGCTGCAATCCGTTACCTGCTGCAAATGAAGGCATTTTGACGTTAGTGACCTCATACTGTTATTGGCATATATTCATCGTGTTGTCCCCTATCAGCCTCAACATCTTCAACATAAGACTTCTAATACGAGTTGAGTTATTGAGCAAATTGATTCCAATGTCCACAAGTTGTCACACCCACGCACAAAGAAGAGGCGTGGTCAAGTAAATCTTGTGTGAGGAGTCAAGTTACTTTTAAAATTACTTACCATGCAAATATACGCAAATACATTTTGGTCACAGGGTGAAAATTTCAGGTTTTAAGTTTTCGTTTTTTTACACTCCTCCTACACGGCAAACGGACTCCCCCTATACAAAATATTGGGCAAAATGTATCAAAACATTACCTATATCTTTTATCTCAAAGTTTTATCAATTCTTAAACTTTTCACGCAAATTTAAGTGTTGTAAATATAGGTGCTCTATTTCACGAAACAATAAATTTGTTGCCATTTTTTTAAAATTGAATATGAAGGTATTTTTAAACCTTGCAACACCTCAAGAGTTAATGTGAGGCCACTTGTTCCCAATGCGCAGTCGCTAATTTAACCCTAACATATATGCGCTCCCGTAGGTAACGTAGATTCATTGTTTGGTACTATTACTATATTACCCTTTCACTCAATGTAAAACAGGAAAACATCATGTCCAAGTTTTGGTGACGTCATCGTTTTAAATAGCAGCAGTAACGCTAAAATATCAAAATAATGTCATGATTTTCGAAATCCGGCACTTCTGAAAAAATTGACCAAGTTACTTGAAAATTGGTGGAAATATAAAGCAGTGATGAAAGAATCAAAGCTTTTGAAAATAAATTACCGCTGTTGCCTCTTTCTCTCAAACATCTAAGAATAAAACATAAATGTAATCCCCTCAAAAGTTGATGCTTTGGACTACCCGGCCCCCAAAAAATGGGTTGCTACCTGTTACCTGAAGTAGGAATCAGAAACAAATTTACCTTTATTCCATATAAGAATTGATTTGCAGTCACAAAATTTGAGACAATTTGCGTTTTTGGTTCTAAGGCAGCACAAAACGTTTGCTGAGACATACCCCACCCAAATATTATAAAATATTTTTATAAAGTATAACTTTTAATCCTACTGGATCCGCATTTTTTGAGCTTCGAAAACCTGACGGAATCCGCCCACTGCCCTCGATTTCTCGAGAACTACTTACGATTTAGTCATGAAACTTTATACAGTAATTGACAAACGTATTCTGAACACGTTGGTACCAAATTGAATGTATGACGTCATCAAAATTTGATGACGTCATTGATTTGACATCTGTCGTTAATTTATATCAGATGGCATTTTAAAAAATGAAAGATCTGATCTCAAATTAATTAATATCGAAAAAGCGATCTATATTTGATGGTGGATTGCTTGTCTTAGCTGTTCTTTCTCTAAGCTAAGGCTGATATTTGAGGGCGTCTTGTATTTGCTATTCTCATCTAAAATGTGGCTTATATTTGAGGGCGGCTTTTATTCGAGGGTGGCTTCTATTCGAGAAAATGTGGTATGAATTATCAATAGGGATCGCACTTCATAATGTGTGGCTGCACTTGAATAAGGCGCAGTCCCATCTTTAACTTTATCTGGACCCGACTTCTTTTATTTTTCATGACCGGAGAGGGTGGATTCTACACCCTCTAGATCTCCAGTTTTTTAAAAAGATCTTTTCGGCAAAGAAAGTCCAAAGTTTCAGGAACAAAATGAGCATCAAATGATTTTATGATATCACTCGTAGGTGATAACGTCAACATTTCCCTTAAGCAGTACCCGTAAATATAGACTAGACCTAGTCGTTTTCTTATTATTTTTATTGAGGAAAAATTTTTTTCTTCAGCGAACGGATATCGGGAGAAAACGACTAGTACTTATTGGACGGTTAGCGTAATTTCATTCAATGTTTTCATTACGTCATTTTCTAACATTATAAACCGGGGGTAAAAAAATCGGTTTTCATAATGTAAACAAACTCGCTAGCAGAACAGTCTAGCTACAGTTTCAGATCCTACTGACTGAAGTTGTGTACTAGCTACAGGGCAAATTGTCTATCAATTATCT